>JARACY010000471.1:0-92636 GCA_029255725.1 Scrobipalpa atriplicella | reverse complement strand
ATAGGAAAATACCTCATTTCCACGGGAAAACTTATTAATCCGTGGATGAAACCGTGGGGCGGAAAGCCAGTGAGTAATATAACTACAGGATTATGTAGTCGGGCCATAAGTTCTGCCACATATAAGAAATTTTATAAATGAGAGTTATTTAATTAAGTGCTATCTCATGTCATGTTGCTATGCCCTCGTAACTCATAAATAAAGGGTATCATATGTTGCACTATCTACCTATATACTAGGTAGAATAACAACTGTATCTACCATATGAATGCTAAAAATAAATATGATTATCTAAGAATATAAGTTAATACCTTTCACTTTTATCATGAGAGAACAGAAAGGGATCATTTTAGTTAGTTGTGTGTGTTCTTACCAAATTGCCTTCAATATCCTTTGACACGGAACTATGGCTCCACAACTAATGAACTACTAAACAAGAAAATGTTTGTTTGCAGAATACGCAGAAGCCGACTGTTTCTTCTGTTTCACAAACCTGATGTCGGAGATCCGCGACTTCTTTATACGCACTCTGGACGAGGCCGAGAGCGGTATCAACTACATGATGACGAAGCTGTGCGATTGCGTGAAACGGAACGACCCGGCCGTTTGGGCGCAACTCGAGAAACAGGAACTCAGACCGCAGTATTACAGCTTCAGGTAGTTTTTTACACCCTGCTGATATACTGTGTGTAAAAATTTTACTGATCAAACTTTAGGATGTGAGTAACTTTCCCCAAGGAACACAAGAAAAAAAAATTAAATACAAAATGACTGGAGCCGCTGACACCAATAAAAGAATGTGGATTACATTAAAACACCTCTAAGGTTTTTTTTTTGTAATCGAGATCATGTCGTTACATATAGGCCTGTTAGATATACCTACATAACAGGCAGTTTAAAAACTCTGACACCAGGTTTCGTCGGATTGTTCACCGACTCAAAAGCCCACTCGTTAAGAAGAGAAGCCGACTTATGATTGTTTTTCCGTCGCAGGTGGCTGACGCTGCTGCTCTCTCAGGAGTTCTCCCTTCCCGACGTGGAGAGGATCTGGGACACGCTCTTCGCCGACCCGCACAGATTCGACTCCCTCATCTACATCTGCTGTGCCATGATACTGTGAGTATAAAATATTGCTTGGCAAGATTGTAAACAGACTCCATAGTGTAGTGCTGACCGACTTCCTACTCTTATGGTTATTTTTGGTTGGTCCTGTCGATTTCTAGACGTGTAGGAAGGAACCGACCGGATAATGCCTATAAGAGGTTTTATTGTTTTAATGGCTTCATTTATTGCCCAATATGGCTCTCTTAGTTTCCCTTCCTTGGCGGAGTTCAACATATACAGGGCGTTAATTTAATTGCGTGCCATAGCTTAGGGGCTGTTTCAGTAACGTAAAAGAAGCCCATGAAAAAATAACCAAGTCACTAAATAAAAAAATTAATAGTCAGTATTTATTATGATTCCAAAAGCTGCATGCTCTCCAGCTATAACAGAACCCGCGCGAGTCTCTCTCATTGGTTGATAGCGACTCGCGCCGCGCGCCGCGCGTGATTGATTATAGCTAGCCGCAACTCTTGGAATCATAATGAATACCTACCGATGATTGCTTCTTTATTTGTTTTTTTTATGGGATCCTTTTACGTTACTGAAACACCCCCTAAGCTATGGCACGCAATTAAATTAACATATATAATAGATCAATCTACGGCTAGGGCAAATCAATATGATATCATACATACATACATACATAAAATCACGCCTTTATCCCTTTATATATCATGGTGATAATATAGTCTAATTTTAAAACGCTATACGTCGGTTTGACAGGATTATACTGTGGGATTGTATTACAGTAGCATCCGTTTATAACGACCGACCGGTTATAGCGACGTAAGTACAGGCATATGTTTGGTTTTGATATAAGCCACTATGAAATTGCATCCGTTTATAACGACTCCGCTTATAACGACCGACCGTTTATAGCGACGGGATTCCACACAAAATTTGGCCGGTTACAAGAAAAAATGTACGGTTATAACGACGTCGAGGGTTGACGTGTTTATTAGAAGCTGTCTCCGCTCCGCACACCACCTTATCTGCACGTCGTCGTTGCCAATGGAGCACCTTCATAAAAAAAAAGTTCTCCTTTACTCGATAGGGGGCGCCGTTGTAGGAAAAATTTAGTCGTCAAAGTCAAAATCATTCTGCTGTCATGTCATGTGTTAGACTGGCAACTAATCTTTAGTATTCATTATTACTGCGTTTTTGTTGTCTTTGTTATTATCAGGTTATCACACAGCGGATATTTGTTTGGTATGTTTTCCTTCATTCCTCTTCACTCCTCGTATTTTTCAGTCGCGAAAGTGAACTTTTATTGAGATATAGACTTTTAACATCAGGATATTGAATGAAATCCAAATGTACGTTATAAATAAACATTATTAAAACAATAAAATAAAATAAATAAAAATATCAAATCTATATTTTACGTATGAGTGTTGCCATAGTATTTGACAGATTTGTTTCAAGGTTATCAGCGCCATCTATTGATACATTTAAATAACTCGAAACGAATTCGCCTTATTGAAATTAGCTTTTTTATTGTAGGAAAGTAATTTGCGGGTGATATGTGAGGACGTGTACAAGATGGGATGATTTAGGCTCGTATTTATAAAGCGCTCTCAATATTGAGAGCAATCTTAAGTATGGATTTGACAGGTCGTTTTGTACTGAAATGACATTTCCAATACGAACTCTAAACTCGCTGTCACTCATGAGAGCTGATTATAAATACGAGCCTTAATAATAAACATGATTAAAATAGGTAGTCAGTTCGTTTAGTACGACGTCCGGTTGGTACGACTTAAAAACGCCGGTCCCTTGGCCGTCGTTATAAGCGGATTCTACTGTATGTTCAGCTGATGCATTTTAGTCTTTATTATTCAAAACTTAGAAAATGACAGGACCAAACTAAAATAAGATAAGTTGTGACCAAATCGACACCAATGCTTGTTCAAACCGATCCAGAAGTGTTTATCCCGGTTTCTTACTGAAACAGGTTGGTGAGGGAGAATTTGCTGAATGGAGATTTCGCGTCGAACGTCAAATTGCTACAAAACTTCCCGCCGATGGACGTCTCCCTAATCCTCAACAAAGCCGTGGAAATATCCAACAGATAAGCCTTATTATAGTAAACTCTGAACTATGTTTAACGTCTTTTGTAGAATTTTACGCATTTAACTTTTGGGTGTTTTTTTTATCTATTTTTATACATTGATATTTTTATCGAATATAATCGAATTTTTAGTATAAGACATTCCAATACTACTCTGGTTATACCTAAATAAATTGTAGGCCTCTTTAATCATAGTTCACCGTAACTTGATTACTGAGTGATGGCTGTCAGTTTTGAGAAAATCCATTTACGATTTTATCCATTTATCCTTAATAGCTCTCATTGCCTTCCTTCCATACGGGGTGTAAGGGACAGCGTCCCGCAAACTGATAGGGGTTGCTCAGTCAACGAAACTGAACTGCTGACAGACAGAACTTCGCAGCAGAACCTTAATAATCCCTCAAGTATCAAATTACACCCTGAATATAAAATCTTATAGCGCAGAGAACCTTCTACTCTATTATTTTAAACTTACCTTAAATTATTCAGTAGGACATGTTGTTCATAATAATTAGTAATTGTATCATTTATATTTTATTAATTATTATTGTATTATACTTAAAGCACTTAAATTGTTTTGACAATAAAAGAAAATTAGTATATCTTTTCCATGTTAGGTAGATATAAGGACTATCTTTTTGCGCCGCAGTTTCACCGTGGCTTTACGTGGGAATCAGATATTTTCCCGCGGTAATAGTAGCCTATGTTACTCAGGGTAAACGTAACTTATGGTATAGTTTTTTGTTTTGATTTGTAAAAATTTATGTTCTTGAATCTGATATTGCGGATTTGTGTTCTAGTAGACAGTTTGACTTCCATGACACAATGCTACGGTAAAGGTAACATCGTTTATTTCAACCAAAACTAAACAATCTTTCGAACTATTGCCAGGACGGTTATATTTATATGTGATAATTAAAAAAAACTGCTTCACAAAATGTTACCGAAATTTATGAACTGTGATAATCGGACTCCCGGAAACAGATGTTTTCTTTTTATATTTATTGTTTTAACCCGTGCAGTGTCCATCGCATACGTAATTTATTTATCTACTTATAACGATAAATACAAACAATTTAAAAAAAAACTGTTAGTTTAATTATTATATTGCCAGGTGGCGCCCTCATCAGTCAAAAAATCATTACTCACTGAAATCGAAAATCCGGTAAACCAGATTGAATTAAAATCTAAGAAGATAATTTAGAACATCATAAAGTTGCAATTCATAGTTCCTGGTAGTAACAGAAGGAAAATTTGCGAATAACGGCCACTTTTAGCACTTTAGGTATCGGTAACTGATGTAAACACTGAATCATGAATTTATAGTGCTTAAAACAAACTTCAGTACCTATTCTTTAATCTGGTTTACCGGATTTTCGATTCATTGCGTTTTCAGTGAGTAATGATTTTTTTTACTGATGAGGGCGCTGGCGTGCACCGGAGATCGCCTTAAGGTATAAAATGAGTAATTAGATAAAAATTCAATATTTAATTTTTCATTCAGTTTTAAAAATATTTCCACACTAACTAATAAAGAGACAAACAAATGGCGGATGTATTTAATCATGAGGATCAAATCCTTCCAGCTTCCTAAATCTTCGAAGACAATATCTGCCGGACCAGAGAAGATCTTGTCGCCCAGATATAAAGAAGCCGAAGAAAAAAGTATGGAATCAATATTATTTTATTATTTATTTTATTGTAAATAGGAACACCAACATCTTTTTTTTAAATCACGTACTTGAATAAGGAAAAAGAAGGCAAGAAGGGAGGATAACAGGGAGGCAAGACGACGTATGTTATAAATTACATCGGATGACGAACACTTTTTTTCGTGACCAAGACGCAGTTTTTTACATCTTGAATCTTGAGCAGATCTTGAGGAAGCAGAATTTGTTTAGATTATTATATTTTAAATTGTAAAAGATAACTTACTTTTATTTTAATTAATGGGAATTTTGTTTAAACAAATAGTTCGCCTTTATAGATTTAATATAAATAAGTATATTATATCAGTTGATATGTACATATTTACTGGTAGTGAATGAAAAATAAATATTTACACAAATACCATTTAGTTTAATATTTATATCATAAAATATAGGAAATGAAGACATTATCCCCATATGTAGGTACACATAGCAATACGTATGTACTAAATAAATAATAATAATGAAATTGATATGAAGACGAACAAATAAATGTTTTTTTAGTATTTTACTTTATAATATTTCATCTTTCCCGCCAGACCTAATTGATTCTCGGATCTAATACCTACCTACCTATAGCCACCAGCGTAATTTGAACCACTATTATAAATTTAAAAAGGAATAATATTATTATTATAAATAATATTTAACATAAATCGGTTTTGTTATGAATATAATAATTATTTTACCTAATATTACTTCAAACAAAATATTTATCAATACGAGAGTATATTCAGTAGATTTCCTATAAATAAAATAGATTTGTGCACAAGCTGTAGGCACAAGTATTATAATTAGACTAACAAATTGTTTTTTTACTTCTTAGATGAAAATTGTTGAAATATTGATGTTATTAGATTCTGGTCTATCTGACCTACAATATTAATACTTTATAAATTATAATTCTATTAGAAGTGGTGGCCTAGCAAATTAAAATAAGTTATATTCTGTGGTTATTGTAAGTATTGTTTTGTGGCCAGGCATTAAAACTTGAAATAGTTATTTACAAAGCTCGAATGCGCCAAATAGCAAAGCGAGAGTTTTTAGATACTAATTATGGGATCACAATTATGAAAAAAAAGCCTATGAACTTTCCGTGGATCGAAAACAAGCTAGATTTTTTAATCTTCTTAGGTATAATATTTGTCAAAGATACTTGAGGCTGGAAACTCTGTAAACACATCGACTGTTTCAAAGAGATCCTCTAGTCCGCTGTGAAATGGATTCCAAAAGGAAACTAGTGCAGTGAAAATGAAATTATTTTATTGAACTTCTCATTATAATAAGTAAGGAAAAATTAAAGTTACTCGTCATGCACATACATAGTTAAGTCTCACTTTCTTACTCTTATTATTTCCTTAGTTATTGTCACTAACCAGTTACACTTAATATCAATCATTGATAACCATCATTTATTTATAAAAATATACCTACCCCTTCCTTTTATATACTTACTATTTTAACTAATCCTGGTAGATATTTTTATAATTTATTAACTGATTAGTGACAATACACGTGATTAAGTAAGCACATAAAAGTCATTACAAGAATATGTACGGTACGAGTATGTGTACACAACACACTACTGGACGCAAGCGTGGAGTAGGAGACATCGATTGATTATGTGCTAATTTTAGTTTAGCAATTACTTTGCCATTCCCAATTCAAGGAGCTACAGATTATGAAGTACAATTTCAAAATACAATAAAAGTAAAGTCAATTATACTTGCATATCCAAATGAAGGCGGAATCGATTGAATTTTCAGGATAATCATATTAATCATCGAAGTATTGTATAGTATCATGTAAAGATAGAAGATGTAGGTATTATTTGTTACAAGGTAGCGTCCCTGAGCTAAATATGAGCAGAGAACTGATTTTCCGTTGACTGCAGATATATTTTTTAAAAACTCTCAAACACGTAATAAAATCCGCGTAATTCGCGTTGTGTGTGATATTCTACCTCTATGCGTGAAATGCTGAATCATGATCATATTATATTAAAATGATACATTATTATAAACCAACGGTCTCAGTCCTCTGAGTATACTAACTAACATTCATAAGATTTGCCAAAAGTAGGTAAGATTGACCATTGTGTGTTGCCATAATACTTTTTTATAAATAAATATAAAAAATATACTTACATTTTAAATTATGTATTTAAACATTATTCAACTTAGTAACATTCTTAAATAAATTAGTATGGATTGTTCTGATATCTTTTGGATTTATTTCTTATGAGCAGAATATCCATTTTAACTTTGATTTACAATGATTACAAAATTGATTAAACAATTCTTTACATATAAAATATATTTTAAGTCTGTACTGTACAATGCTGAACTGTATGTCCTGTCTTCTATACTTTTAGGCTTGAGTGCAAAATGGGTTATTCCACTAATTTGTTTGTTTGAATTGTTCGTGATTTCGTACGATCTAGGGAAAAAAAAATCAGTAACTATTCCATAACTCGCTCGATCTTAAAAAGTAGTCAGAATAAAAACATTTTGAGCACAATTATCAATATATTACTTGTTCAAAATTTAACGCCCCATTATTACATTCTACAATAAGGTATTTGCATCTGACTGTACACAAGTAGGTACCTCAGATTTTTATGATCGTGGGAGTTAGGGGCTAGTAAAATAAATAAAATAAAAAGTGACCAACTTGCACGATCGTACGGGTTTATGATCGCGCGACATTACGAACTACTTGTTTGTTTTACTACAAAATATTTATAAAAGTAATAAAATAAATAATAATAAGGAATGATTTATGATAAAAAAATCTCATTTGGGATTAAAGAACTCAATAACATTCAACTGTAAAGAAAATGATTGGCGAACATAACAATATTTATCAATAATCACAAAATGAAGAACCAATTTTGCACTTACAAGTTTAAAAGTGCGTCTTTCGTTACTACCGCTATCTCCAATTTTGAATCCACCACTGCTAATTGAATATGGTTTTATCATAATTGTGCAAGTTACAAAAATGTCGATTCCCTAAATTTTAACCTTTGTTGTGTTAGGTTATTATAACATAATTTATAACAGCTAGATTGAAAATTGGAGAAAGTGTCATTACTGTATGCAAACTACATACAGACGCACTTGCTGCTCCCGTTCAATCTATTAATGGGCTATCTACGGCTAGCATTTTCTTGCATAAACGCAAGGTCGTTAGCAATAACGTGTGCAGCCGCGTTTTTCATTCTCTGCACTATAAATATGGCCAGTGAGACCAAATGCATTTCTTTTTTCGTATTTATATAACTTTTATAACATAATATAAATTTTTCATTTCATTTGGAATTGACGAAAAATTGATAGCATAGCTTTTATGCTGTTCCGTATGTTAGGAATTGTAAAATTTTATGGTGCGATCGCGCATGCAATAAATCACAAGTGTAGATAGCACTTTTAGCCGATAAAGCCGGCTGGTCCGTGATGAATGAGATTCTCTTTTGTTGATTGTCAATTGTCATGTCAGGCAGCGCGACGCCTGCGCACTGCCCAACGCGTAAATCTCTTGTATCCGAAATGCATTACATTACAGCTTCCAATATTTAAACATCCAAATCTATTTTCGTCAGACTAGCTAAAAATAAATACTTTTCAGTTTGTACCCTACTAGTTCTATAATAACTTGATAATAGAATAATTGAAAACAATATTACATTAACAGTCAGAATCTAAACCGCTACATTAATCAAATGCAACTATGAAATGGTAAATAAAACATGTGTAAAGAAAAAAAATAGCACATCGAAGTATCGGCCTATTATACGCACACTAATTGGACTTCGGCTAACATTCAGGAATATCATAAATCTTAAAAATTAGGAGCTGTTTCTTCGTAAACAAACTGAAAACCCCAAAAGAGACATAAGTTTCTGTCGTGGATACAGTCAATCGATTTTCAATAGAACAGACCTATTTGTATTTTAACAACATCAGTCTAAACTGTCTCAAAATCCGTTACTGATGTTTTTATAAGGTAAAGAGGCAGGTCAGACATATGCTTTATAATATTACAGTAATTGAACACCGGCATAGATGATCAGAAATATTTCTTATCGCTCTATCTATGTAGTTTTATAAAACGCTCGTTTGCCACACTACTACTTACATTTCTCTATATACGACCCAAATAGTGGACAGCACCGCAAGCAAACGCGCACTTATAACAATACATAATTTAATAGGGTATTTGACTTACAGCATTTCGTATTATAAAAATAAAATATATATAGCTAAAAAACAATCGCAAAATCTAAATTGGTCGAATAATTAATTAACAATATTATTGAATTTGCCTTCTTGTCATACAAAATCTATTGGGTTACTCTACCTTACACACAGCAGGCCCCTTTATTTAACTAATTAGCGCCTTTAAACAATATAGCTCTGATATTTTATGAATTAAAAAAAAAACATTTTACATTTCAAAAAATCATTCAACATTTTGTTATTTTTTTACACAGTAAGATAAGAATAGTCAAATACCCTAATATGAACGTTTTATAATGAGTTGAAAATGAAATAGCACCGAGTAAACACCCCTGTTGTGTTCGCGCACGAAGCTCAGCGTGTTACCGGCGCGGCGTTAAGCAGGACTTTCAACCGGTTTACTTTTATTTCCCAAAATGCTGTAAACACCGGTAATATATTCCCAGAACCAAGGTTTCCACATTTTCTGAATCAAAAACAGAACAGTAAAAAACGCTTTTTGATATTCGTCTTTCATGCTAAAAACAAACCGGTTTAGAGCCCTGTATAGTGCAGAAGTAGCGGAGTCCGGGACGGGGTGGGGGCTTACTGGACGACGCAGCACTTGCACTTGGGCTTCTTCTTGATGGTGACGTGCTCGGCCTGCTGCGGCTCCTGCGGGGCCGAGCGCTGCACCTCCACCTGGCCGGGGCGCGCCTCCGCCACCGCCGCGCCGTTCTTCGTGCCATTCATCGCCTTCGGGGTGCTCTGCTGAACAGGACTCGACACTTTCGTCTGCGGCGACGCGTTCTGCCATCAAAACCAAATTATACATATTTTGATCAATAATTTTAAAGGTTCGTTTGCTAAATGTTGTACGTGTCGGCAATTAAATGTACCTTTCCAAATTGAACTCACGCAACAGCAGGTATACACTAAAAACTAAGATGATCGCTGTGACAGATTAGAACAGAAAACTTTATATACTTGTACAATTTGATAACCCTCACAACTATACTATGTATGTATGTATGTACAATACAACTATACGAAATTTACGCTATTTTCCTACTAGTCAAATCAGCAACATTTTATGAAATGTCAAAACGCTTTTTTGTATGAAAATTGTGAGTTATGATGTCACTGGCTTGTAAATATTGACTACTCAAATCAATTACTTCTATATATTTAACTCGATTATTAAATCTAAATGTGCATATTTTCATATTTGCATCGGTTTGGGGCTGCACTGTTACCCTAAAGGCGTTGTTGACTGTACCTTTAGTAAACCTGTAGTTACGCATACAAGGACATGTGTCTTAAGGATCTAAACGCACAACTACAAGTGTGGTTTAGCCGCAGTCGTGATATGGATCTGCTCTGATCTCATACTCACAGCGTTGTTGACGTGTACCGCTCCTGTGTCTGCGGCTGGGCCACAGGCGGCGTGGGAGTGATGGGCTTCCCGCCCTTGATCAAGGACACGATCTCTTCAGCTTTGTTTAGCTGCAGTCGTGAGTTCTGCTCTGATCTGATATTCACAGCGTTGTTGACGTGTACCGCTCCTGCACGTCCTGTGTCTGCGGCTGGGCCACGGGTGGCGTCGGCGTGATGGGCTTCCCGCCCTTGATCAAGGACACGATCTCTTCAGCTTCGTTTAGCTGCAGTCGTGAGTTCTGCTCTGATCTGATACTCACAGCGTTCTTGACGTGTAGCGCCTCCTGCTCGTCTTCTATCTGCGGCTGGGCCACAGGCGGCGTGGGAGTGATGGGCTTCCCGCCCTTGATCAGGGACACTATCTCGTCAGCCTCGCGGCTCAAGTCGCCGTCGGGCCGGAACGGGTTGTCCCACCCGCTCTCCGTACTGAAAAGTGGTATATTTTTTATTAATACACTTCACAACATGCGATAGTTCCAGGTAAGTATGCTAAACTGTTTTGATTCGTAACAGTAAACCCTTAAAGTATAGTGTCTAGATTCAGCTTGAAACTAGAGATAGGCATCCCCAAAGGTATCAGAATCACCCAATATCCCCCTTAAGTGCCTGCTCTAATAAATTAGTTTCGTATAGTTTGCAGTTTAGCACCAGACTCTGTCGAGACGGTGGTAGCGAGTCGCGAACCGGGCCATTCCACCCTTAGTACCACCACTGATTCATTGTAGTTTTCATTACTATAAATGAAATTATAATTGGCTGGCGCTTAGCAGATATAACCAGTCCGCAGACTCTTTTAATGCTTTCTTCGATTTCTACTTTGGTTGTAGAAATTATTAACATCGAAGGTGCAATGGTACCACATACTGTTGTGCCATTATTTAGGGGATGGTGCTTGCCTCTTTCGAGCATTATCATCCAACACTAATACATTAAAGAGTTGTAAGTATATGTGTGTTGTGTATGTATGTTAGTTTATTTGTTTGTTTCTTAATTTGTCATCATTAAACTCGAAAATTAATAGACCTATTTTTAAAATTCTTTCACTATTAGAAAGCTACGCTCACTGTGCGATGCGTGTGCATAGCAATATCAGCTTTTTACTACGGAAAATATCACACTCACACAGAAATAAAAGAATTTTTTAGATGTGGTCATACTAACAGCTACATGGCAATAACCTGATCAAGGACAAAAGCTACTTTTTACCGCGGGAACTCAATCCCACGGGAAAATTCTTTTGCGGCGGGTGAAACCGCGGGGCGGAAAGCTAGTTATTATATATTTCTCGTTTAATTAATCATCCTGTGATAGCGATCTAGAACTGCGAAGATAATTTACTGATGACCACATGTTTCTCGAAACACAATACCTACATCATGTGCCTATTTGTATGGTTAGGTATGTGTGCCTATGGAAACTGGGAGCACATTGTAACTCGAATAATGACTAATCAATTGTTCGCGTTGTAAAGTGAGTTGCTTTTAGTACAGTACCAATCAACAATCAATGTACTCCGTACATCAAAGTTACAATGAAATTTGCCGCGAAACAGCCTAAATAACTCTCATTGGTAGGCTTATAAAACTTAGGTAATATTAGGTATCCGATATAAGTGATAACAAATTAGTGCATAACTCACCGCAACATATAATTTTGGTTGTTGGTGGATCCTCTCACGCACGACCCAAATTAATTTGTTGACTCAGGCTTTTTAATGCGGAAGACAGAATTGTAAACTGTTCGAGACTAAGGTAGGAGACGGAAATGAGCAAGCGTGCAGTATTTTCGTGATTCACTAGAGAAACATGGAACATCTCTACAAAGAATCTCTGGAGAGAGTCGAGAGTCTTGTTCTGTCGGTTGTAGCCGACGTCGTCGGTCATCTTCGTTTGCGGCCGCTGCTAGCAGGTTGGCGTAACAGCACGTGGCACAATGACTCACTAGTGGAGCGTGGAGCACTTGTCCAGTCAGTGGTGTCGGTTGGCTCACCTGATCTGTCGGTTGTAGCCGGCGGCGTGGTCGGCCATGTCTGCGTTGGCGGCCGCTGCTAGCAGGTTGGCGTAGAGCACGTGGGTCTCTTGCGTCTGCGTGGGGGGCGGGGGCGACACACACTGCGGCCGCGCACCAACGTAAAATGACACGCGGACTTTCGAACGCTCGGAACTGGAAAACATAATTCCCTTCGATGAGTACAGGTATAAATTCTCGACACCGGAACATACCAGCATATTGTATAGATATGTAAATGATTAAGGAAAATACGTGTTGGCACAAGTAAATGCTATCGCATGAGAATTGCTTACCTACTTCTCAATCAATGGCATAAAGCAGTTTAGTATTAGCATTGCACGTCTTACGCTGGCCATAGAATTTGCGAACATTTTTATCATCACATGGAAAAACGTAGGAATTTTTTTAAGCGCCTGTATTTACAGCATCAATTTAGTAACATTCGCTATCGCTACGCTATGATTGACTTTATTTTTTACCAAAAACAATTAAGCATTTGCATGCTGGTTCCGTTCGATTACTAAGGCATACCATTTTAGTAAGACATTCTTGATTTGTATTCTCTTTGATTCTTGACAAATCTCATTTATTCTAATCATTTATTATTATTAAACTAGCCTAAACTGTCCCACTGCTGGGCAAAGGCCTCCCCTTTCTTTTTCCAGGCTTCCCGGTCTTTGGCTGTTTCCGAGCAGTTTGTATCAAACGCCATGAGGTCATCCCGCCATCTCTTCTTCGGTCTCTCTCGCGGCCTCCGTTCTTGCCGGACCCAGTCAGTAGCTAGCTTTGCTCACCTCTCTGGGATGCACTCGGATGACATGACATCCATCAATATTTTATTCATAATATTATATTGTGGCATATGGCTGTTAACACCAAAACGTAAATACATTCGCTTTGCAATTCAACAAATTAAGCAAATTTTGAATATGATGTGAAAGGTAAGGGGGTGACGCACAGATCGCACAGCAGGGTCTGCGCCCACTCGGCCCGCTTAGACTCGGCCCGTCGTTTTAATAGGTGTAAAAAAGTCGATGTAAAGATAGTCAGGCAGAAAAATGACGAATTGGCTACTTTCCAACTAGTCAAATCAGCAACTTTTTATGAAATGTCAAAAACGCTTTTTTGTATGAAAATAGTAAATTATGACGTCACATTTTAGTAAATATTGACTACTCAAATCAATAACTTATATACTTTAAACTCGATTATTAAAATCTAAATGTGCATATTTTTTTATAATGATGAATGAAATCCACAATATTTTTAGCCATCAGTTTTAAGTATAAACGTTTTGAATTTTTTAAGCTACCCAGTCAAGTACCCAATTACTACCAGAGTGTGTAAAATTTAAATATTTTTGGATAAATTAAACAATAATTAAATAAATAATTAGGTTAAGTAAGTGGTTATCCTTTTTTTAAATATAGCATACACATCGCGTTTTATAGTAAAAATCAAATTACCTATAAAGATTTTTTACAAATTAATCTTAAAAATACTACAAATTGAAACGAATAAATTAGAATCATCATAACAAATTACATATTAATGTTATAAAACATTCTATGTACACACTAAGAATTAAAATATCACTTTCAATGTTTTTCTGGGTGACTTTGATTGAATTTAATTTGGTACTCGGGTCGAATTCGAGCGAGCCGAGTGGGCACTGACTTGCACAGCTATGGACGCACGCCGCGCCGCCACGCCAGCTCGCCACGCATGTGATGCATGCATGCTTGTTTCGGAGGTAATTCAATGACATTCTGAGCTTCGTCTCTGTATGTAGATGACGACATTTTACACCCACACAATTTCATCTTTATATGGAATGCACGGCTACTTACTTCTTCGTGAATTTAAACTGAAACTGTGTCAAATTATCACAAATCTAGCAAGTCTGGGCATCACATCTAAATTATTGATGATGATGATTTATGCACAAAAGTACAAAATAAAATTAGTTACTAAGTATTCAAATAACTTTGTGTAGGTATGGCCAAATTGTAACATCGTAAAAATTCAGTATTTTATGGCCATTAAATTAGTAATATCATAAATATCATTGTGTGACTCTAATAAATTAATGGACTTTGCAATGCATGATATAACCGACCTTGCTCTATACTAAAATGTTTGTTAATTCCCAAAGATGTAAACATTACATCATACAAAATTAGCAATCTTGGCAAAGTCTAGAATTCTACATTTCAACATTATCCAAATAATAAAACAGACCAGATTGTACTTGCACCATGGCACACAAAAACATCACAATTTAATGTTTTTGACCAAATTAGCCAAAATAAAATATATCTGATTTACAATCTATTTCAAAAATATGCAAAAACTAGCACATTAAGTTTGTTTTCTTTTACAAGCATATTTCCAGTCTTTTTGTTTGAGCCCAAACTTGTATTGGTATGTTTCAAAAATGAATGAATACGATTTTAATTTTTTTTTGAAACATCTAGCTGTAATGTAATTGTGTGGTATATTTTTGTAAAATCAGCTCAGTCTTTTTATTTGATACCCAAAGAAAAAATAGAAAAAATTTCAGACATTATATTGATGACGTCATAGCTCCCCCACAAGCCCCCTCATTACAATGTTCAGTAAAAGAGAATCGTTATTTGAAGACTTTTTATCAAATGCATAATTTAAGATTTTGAGCTAAAATATCTCGGACTTCTGTTTCGAAGATATCAATAAATATCCTCAGTCATATTTTGTTGATCTTAAGAAAATTAAACCAGTCAATAATAAAATGGCTCTATAAGCGGGGTAGCGTTTACAAAAATACACAAAAAAAAAACAATCACCCAGTGAAAATGAAATATATTAGAAAATCATTATTATTTCAGTTTACTCTTTCAAGCCCACAAGTAGCATAACATTATCTAGGTAGGTATGTGTGGTGTGGTATTATGCAATGCAAAATCTTGCACTGCCAGGCCAGGCAAACAAAAATGGTCATCTGGCAGGGCACACCTTGTGCACAAGTTATACCTGTTTAAACTACCTACCTAAAGTCTAGTGATTTCAAAAGCAAACTCAAATTACTGGGTTTATAATATTAAAATGAAGGTCATGATCATGACATGACTATTGTATTATGTGCTAGTTAAAACTGTTCCAACAACTGCTACTACTTGCAATATGTAAGCATAATTATGGACTCAACTGACACTGTATTTGTATTGTAATCATTATGTGTATACTTCACTTTTATTTTCTATGATATCAAGACGTATGACATCTGTAATTACTTGTTTGTAGCTCCTATAACATGTAGCTGAAAGTTTATTTATGGAAGGGAAAAAAAGTATATAAAAGTATTCTCAATAAATTATAAAACATCAAACCTTGGAAAGAGGCAGTGCTACTCGCCAGGTACTGATGATACTGATATTATGCTCATGCTGTACAAAACCGAAGTTATGGACCTTACCTTAATGTATTTTTTTACAGATTTTGATAATTTAAATTAAATTACTCATTCCAAATTAGACCAAAATTTTGACACTCCTTATTGTTATCATTATCATTAACAATCATACATAGGTACTAATCTAATATCATAAATGTGAAAGTAACTTTTTCTGTCTGTTAGGCTGTAATTATAATCGTCCGCTATCCGCCAGCGACTCTCTGTCAATAAAATTTGACAAACGTGCATTGCGGCTAGTAAATTCGTTCTTTTTTGCTTCTTGGCAGATGTTAAAATTTGAATCAGCAAATCATAAGTTTGTTACAAACCCTTTTTTCTTGTGTCAAAAAATGATTTCTTTCTTTTTCTTCAAATGATTTTTATTTTCCTTCTTCGTTCTCCTTTTAAATTGTAAATAGAAAGTCTTTTATGGAACGCAAAACACGTTGGTATCCATTTGCCAATTTCAATAGTTTTGAGGTGATCATACTTGACGATAAAATCAAAAATATCGATATTCGAGTTTTTTTATTTGTTGGAACTTATAATTTGGCTTAATTTTTGGTATTTTCTTACTATCTTTTCTATCTGCCAGCTTCCCTAAGGTAATAAAATTTAAATTAGATTAAGTTTTTGTATTTATGCTTTTTTAGGGGGTAATGTGACGGGCAATGTAACTGACGTGATTTACCTACTAAAATCCACGATATCAACCGGCACTAATTAAATGGTTTGACGTGCCTTCCGAAGCTCGGAAACGCTCGAGTTGTTATACCACTTTCAGTCACCCATACATGGCCTGGCCACGGCGATGGTTGCTTAACATTCATTACCGGAATGAATAAGCACGAACCACTTGGCCAACAAGCGCTTCGAGTCAGTGGACAAAGTAAAATAATTAATAATTCAAGCCGGTTTATTGTAAATTCTTTTAAAGCCTTATACATTAATTAAATAAATAGGTCAAAAATATCGATAGTCCAACTATCGACAGTTCGGCAACACTAGTAAATTTTGTCTTTTTACAGCTGGCTGCTGACCCAGAGCGGATGATCCGCTGCGGATAGCGGACGATTATTTTTACAGCCTTACTCTTTCATGCCTTGCCTAACTCGCTTTACATATCTATTTCGATGTAGCCCTACATATGGGCACAGTATTATAGCTTTAATTTCAACCTGGATAAAAATTTGCCTGTGTCCATTATGTTTTTGATGTGGTGTCTGTATCTTTCTCTTGAAGGAGAAAGATATCTAGACTCATGTTTTTTCAATATAGACTCCCATCGTTATATTTATATACAAACATACGTCGTCATGGCAAAATAAGTCTCAAATACGAGATGTGAACCCATTTTTCGAAAATAGTAATAATTATTATTATTGATGATAGCTGATGTGATGACAGCTCTTATAAATAATTAATATAAGCTCTTCTAAAATTATTTATTTGCATACAACTTGTATGACCTGTCCCATATCATCCTTATATCATCATAATAATGGAAACACTATATGTGTCAAATAAATGCTTGTCTAATTGGCTACAAGAATTAGGTCATAGAGTATTTTTTTTCAAATGTTTTTAATTTAGGCTTTAATTTTAAAAAATATAAGATAAAAATCAAATTCAAACTCGCAATTGTGGTGATGTGATGTAGAGAACATAGAAAATTAAATTGTTGTAGGAACTCCACCTTGATCAAGTTTTGACATTTTTAGTAATGTTCAAAAAGCTCTGAATTTTTCTAAAGCGAGGCAGGTGGATGAGGCTGTTAGTTAGTATTAGACCCCAGATGCCAGTAATTGTCACCATGCATCAATAATTTGTTTTGATGAAATGGGCAAAAGCTACATTGCTTGATAATAGCTGTGATAATAGACTGCCATCACAGTTTTTATGGTTCATGAGAAGTAGGTCAGCTTGCAGCGCAGCTACATCCCGCCTTGTTAGGTAATAGCACAGGTTTATACGGCACTAAATATGAGATCATACCAATAAAATATTAACATCTTCTTAGTCATATGTAGTTCTAGTTTTCAAATTAAGCAGAAGATATGTTTAAATAAGTTAAAACAATAAACACTTAGCATAGTAACAATGAAGATGGGGTCTAAATTGATAGTCTGAGTTGCATGCAGTTTTGTGCCATGACCTTAGCAGGAGTTAAATGCAATAGTGTGAGCAGCAAATGCAGTGGGAGCAGGGCGGGACCGCGGCTCCTCAATTAGGGGAACGCGTCATTGATAGTGACATTAAAAATAGAGTTTCCATAATGATTGCCAATGTCTGTTTACTACTTGTAGTGCTCAATGGTGACCTTGTGCTCCCGAGTTCGGGATGGAGTTGAAAGTGTTTTATGTTTATAAATCAGGCGTGACGTCATGCTCACCGAATTCTTCAGACAATACGCCTTTCAGTTAGATACAGAAAAGACGATTCGATGTGGCTAAAATACGCAATCGCTCTGCATATTAACACGAGTCTCTAAACACAAGAATTACTGTAAAATCTTGAAAAACGATCGGCGAGACGACACCCAGTAAAAGGATGACGTGATTCTTGTAAATAACATACATACCTATGAAATGTTCGTTATTAGAGAAGTTAACACTAGCACTAGATAGATATTAGACACAGTTCACTAAAGAAACAGCAAATAAAACAAGAGCGCAATTTGCGCTTATGGGTTTGGTCCGTTCGATTCGACGCTTTGCACTGTATTTCCCACAACATCGATCTTGGCACTCGGAAGTCGCGCGCGGTCCCGTGCCGAATGAAGCGAGCGCGAGCGAGTACGCGAAGCGAAGCTGTGTTCGGCTCTCGCTCGAAGCGCAAAGTAGGTACCGTGCGGTAGGCATCGGTCTCTACGTTTACGTTCGGCGTTCGGCAATCGGCAACGGCAAACAGCAAAGAGAATATAAGTAAAACTTGCGTTTGCAAACAGCTGTCAAATACATTTTATCTACTATCAGAGAATAGTTTTCTCCGTCTACGACTATCATAGAGTAATGTTCGAATTATAAACATCAAAACGAATTTGTATTGACGTACTTTACAAACCGTATGCTGAAAAAATTAAAAAGTTTACTTTTCGTTGCACCTTCTCCATACAAATTCTAACAAAGATGCAACAATAAGTAAAATGTTCATAGTTATGGAAGTAAGGGAAGGAACAAATGCGCAATCGATATCTATAATCGGTAACTTAATCCACAATCGATACCAAAAACCTTGTATCCAGTTATAAATTAAAACTAAACAGCCCACGTGAAGCACACAGCGCATGCGCGACCAGCGCGACACATGTCAAAGAGGATATAAAATCACTGCGTTTAAGAGTCAGCACTTCCATACTAAAATCCGGATTATGAGTTTGGTTCTATTCTCTAACAACGAGGAATCGTTTTCATACAAAACATCACAAAACTTTTTTCTATGGAGGCCAATGGCGCGGCGCCACTTGATTATTGTGTGTATGAATAGAAATAATTAATTTCGTGGGAAATTATTTAAAATTATTTATTTTGAGCCTAAAAATATGTGATAGTATCAAAAGAAGATATTTAATACTTATATATATGAGTGTGTGTGTGTGTGTGTGTGTGTGTAACGGAAATGTATTGCACATCACTACATAGTATAAAACAAAGTCGCTTCCCGCTGTCTGTCTGTCTGTATGTATGCTTAGATCTTTAAAACTACTTGACGGATTTAGATGCGGTTTTTTTTAATAGATTTGAGTATTTCAAGAGGAAGGTTTATATGCATAACACATGCATAATATAGTAGAGAAACACTGATAATTTTAAGCATGAGGAATCACGAGATATATTATTAACTGATACCGCAAACGAAACAAACGAGGCATCACACACAGCATCGAGTAAAACGTAGGTAGGTACTAGGTACCTATATGTAACTCATATCGCTCGCGAAGAGAAGCGAGCGCGAATTTTCACGTTGATTTATGGAGCTATATTAATTTGTTAATTTCGTATAACTATTAAGCTTTACAACAGGGTACCATAGGACATTAAGCTTTAGGTCAGGGTTATTAATTTTTTTGGGGCAAGTTTACATACATGCATACATAAATCACGCCTTTATCCCTAATGGGATAGGCAGAGCGAAAACGACCGAAAGGTCGTTCCGCCACGTCTGACATGTTTTGAGGGTTATTTCAGATGGTCATGTGTATTGCTATAGTGACAGGTTGTCAGCCCATCGCCTAAATTGCAATACATTAAAACCCTCTTATCCCTTAGCTGGTTTTTACAGCATGCCCGGAAGGAGATGCAGCTGGCACATTCTATGTTTTTCTATCACTCCCAGTCCAGCATGGACGATTGCCGCAAGTTTGCCGCCCCCTAAAATCCGCCGCCATAGGGTTCAGCCTTTTTAGACTAAGGGTAAATCCCCCACTTCAAGACACCAAGATCCATTTTTTTTTGTCTGTCTGTCTGTCTATCTGTCTGTATGTTACCACATCACGCCAAAACCACTTAACCGATTTTAATGGGACTTTTTTATTTGATTATGTGTTACCTAGGTTCAAACTTAGGATAGAAATAATCACGCTATATGACTTAGGGGGTAGGCAGAAAGTTGTAGTTTGTTTGTTTTTTAACCGATTTTGATGAAACTTTTTTTATTCGACTAAACGTTACCGAAACTGAAAGTAAAAAGACAAATAATCACGTCACCTGACTTAGGGGATAGGCAGAAAATTGAATTTGATTGTTTTTAACCGACTTTTAGAGTAGATTACTGCTAGCAGATCCCGCTCCTACGCGTGGAGAAGCGTTTTCAGTATGTTTGACACTGCGTGTTTTCTATACAAATTGGGCGAACGACGTCGCGGGCACAGCTAGTGTGCTATATATTTGTAACCTACTCTAAAAGCCCTTTCATTTCACAAGGCATGTTTTCAGGACAAAAGATTTTTCCTTTTTGATTGCCCCTCCCCGCCGCCCCCCTCCACAGCACAGCACCGTGTAATGACAACTGATTCGTAATCAGGGACTCATCATAAGGAATCCAACGGTACCGGTTGTAGGTATAAGGTAGGGGTTACATGATCACATTTTGACCGAAGTACTACGACGTACTCTACTATAAAGTTTGGTCAGCTATATATATTTTACTCCTTGAAGGTATAATAGAAAATAGGTAACGTACTCTTCTTCGGCCGGCATGTAGGGGAAATTAGTTTCTTGCGGCTTCGGCGGGGGCGGGGGGCTGCTCTCCGGCTCCTCCTGCAGAGGGCTCTCGTAGATCAGCGTCTCCACCATCGAGCCCTTCGAGCTGCCGAACGACACCCTGCGGAAGCATTACTCTTATTTACATTGGTTTAATTAAACTGATGTTAGCCGGGTTAGCTACGATACAAATAGTTTGAAATGAGAACCGGCCGTTTTCATACAAATTGAAGCTATTTGGTGTGACACCATAGAAAAAATATATGACTGTCACAGATTTAGCCGAGATTGCCGAACGTAATTTTTTGCAAAACAAAAAAATAATTATTTAAAATAATACAGCTCTACTTGTTGTAAGTACCTACTAATTAGGCTATACTGTTCTGGGTTTATTAATGTTTAATAGGTATCCTTTGTAATTGATACCCAATTGATTGTAATTAGTGGTTCTTTGTAGGTACGCTTTGTTAGTTCAAATAAATCATAGGTATTCTTGGCTTGGCTAAACTTTAAAATAGAGAAAGAAATACCCTTCGCGTGCCTACAGACAGATTGGTTTATCTTGCCAATTAATTGCAGTTGAGTTCATTGATTAATTTAATTTCTCCATCATTTCGCAAGATAAGATGTTTAGTTCAGCCGGTGTATCGAATGAACTCGGTCAACGAACTGAACTAACTCGACATCGAGACAAGACAGTCGTGCCGTTAGGCTTCGTGGCTCCATCTGATACTCATTTCATTGTCGCTTACTCAAATATCTTTGATCGAATTTCCTTGACTATCCGCGGACTAACGGAATGTAAGTAGAACAATTCGGAGTTCTCCGTCTATGGTAGGGTCGAGGTAATACGAGAAATGTTCAGTCTTCCAAAAACAATTTATATAAAGGATATTAATTTAGTTGCGGACCATAGCTCAGGGGGTGTTTCAGTAACGTTAAAGTATACTTTACTGAAACACCCCTGAGCTATGGTCCGCAACTAAATTAATATTTAAACAAAAGGTTCCTTTAAAGTTACTTAAACACCCCCTCAGCTATGGCACGCAATATACTAGAGTGACTCCTACAGCCGAATAATTACAAAGTATGCTTGATTGAAGAACTTTAGCATGGCAAGCCAAGCTGGACTAGAAATGAATCGGGCCAAAACCAAGCTCATCTCATTACCAGCAGCACGAATCATAAGGAAAAGTTGAGTAGGGGTACAAATAATGACGATGAATTGGTATATAAGACAAATAAGTATGTCGAACATAGACGTAGAGCTACATTGCATAGACTACTTGTACACAGGAATGAATAATTTTGCTTATTATTAACTAACAACACCTTGTATTTTTATTATAAGTAAGTTCCGAGGAAACAAAAATCCCCTCTTTATATACTTTTAGCACAGATTTCTTATGAGCGCGTGCTTTTATAATATAAAAGCTATATAAAATTTATATAGTACCTAAGTACAAGGAGTTTTAATCGAATATGTGTGTTATTTTGACATCTGATGTGATGGATTGCGTCAAACTCGACAAAATGTCAAAAGGCTCTGACTGATATTTATGATATTTAAATAGTGGATATTTATTTATTTGTATGAGGCAAGGCGGCTAAACGTATTTTTCATCTTATTTTATTACAAACGTTGTCTCTATTTTGCAATAAACTTATGAGCATTTCCGCACTTGTATGTGTCTAATTCTTTGAAGATATATTTAAATTTTACTTCTGTACACCACCAAAAAAGGTTACCAAGCTATAAACGTAAGTTTATTTTCATATCATCTGTGAAAATATATTAGCCATAAAAATCCAAAGTAGAAATCGCTCTCTCTCTCTACATAATTATGGATGGTAAAAGAAAGGATGACTACTAACCCTAATGTTTGTAGTGTGTGTGTTAAGTAAGCAGAGCAACTGAACGGATTTGGATGGTAATTTGGTTTGTACAGGTTGACATTTAGGTCAATTTAGGTCTGTACCTACAGCTTCCGGCCTACGACTACGACCAGTAGCTTAGTAGTATATTCAGTGAGTGCTACTATTAAATCTACTGATGTTAATTATTACCGAATCGGTAGCACTGTCTGCCCCGGCAAATGTTTCATTCTATCATGAAAACTCATAGGTATGAGTATGAAGTCGCGGGTGAAATGGCAGGTCTGAAAGATTTACACATTTTGAAAAAAAAAACACGTTATCAAATTAATGAAACTTTTCCACGAAAAGTTAAACAAACCAAAGGAAACCTGGTACCTTTTTCCTTAAGATTTCAATATACAGGGTTAGTTTTTAGTCAATACGCAAACTAAGTAAATAGGGGTTGGGGTTCATCAACATCATCAGCCACAACAGTCCACTGCTGGACATGAGCCTCCCCAAATAGGGGTTGCTCAGACTGAACAACTTTCACAAAGATCTCCATACAAATTGTCTGAACAAAACGGTTATATTATTTTATATGGGGAAAAAAATCGTCTCCCAGAAGAATTTATTTGTGAAAGTTGTTCAGTTTTGATGTCTGAGCAATCGCTATAAGTTTGTATAGTTAGGTACTGACTAAAAATAGCCCTGTACGTATTTCTTGTGTATCGATCACTGACAAAATATGAACTCGATCTAGAGTTTCCAAACACAGCGAACGTCTGAATCGGCACCAGGCGTGGCGTGGTCACGTGTCACTTTCCGTGCTCTCTTTTGCTGTAGGTGTAGGTAGGACTAGGTAGACTGTAGTTCATAGTTCCCCTTCCAGCAGGTCGGAACGTCGGAAGCTACTTATTATTCCACGTATGTGCGGCCTACTCTGATTACTTTATTAGCCTCTTCTAGGATTCCTTTAATGTTCAACCGACCTATTGAAATCGTTTACGACGTGCTTGGAAAATTCTAATGGAACGATTAAAAACTACGACTAGTATAGCATAATTTTCTATAGATATGTATAGCTATCCTTAGTAGATTCAAGTATTTAAACAGAGCAGAATGCACGAATCTTCTCCCAAAGGAAATGTACCTACCTGGGTTCGATTCTCAGGGGTGGAACCCAAAGTTGAGTACTATATCGTAGTTTCTAAAGTAATCTATGTTTGTTCCCAGTAATATTACAAGCGACAATGGGGGAGCGCGAGCGTGTGTCCAAGTACGACCCCAACACAGAGGCGTTCCAGATGCGCGCGCAGTGGAAGAAGACCGACATGTGCCGCAAGATGTGGCACGAGCGCTGGGACTGGCTGCTGGAGGAGCACAGGTCACTACTCCTCTTGAGTACCATATCAATACGGAATTACGGAGGCGTTCGCAGCGGAAGAAGACCGACGTGTGCCGCAAGATGTGGCCCGGGACTGGCTCTAATATGGTAAAACAAAGCATTACCTACACATACATCTACTGTATAGATATCGGTTATCGCACAACTAAAGATGCATCCAAGAAAAGGGTAGCAGCGATTCCTAATATAGCACTAGCACTTTGCTGGTCATTCTGCCTCCAACCAAGGTAAATTGGGTATAGCACCGACAATCACCCTCCTCCCAAGCAGGGGAGAACCATAATTTTAGCAATCAACAAAGAAGTTAGGAAGGCCGCTCCAAACGCCGGATAAGATTGCATAGGCTCGTACAGGTAAGTTTATTAACCTGCACAAATTACCCGTGTAAAAATCATCGGTTTGGAGTGACCCTGGTAGCCTAACCTTGGTTGACGGCACCTAATATTCCCTAACGGCGATTAATTTTCCTTAACATCAATCCTCTCTTATTGTCAGAAAAACCTATGAGCTATCGAAAAAGATACGAGATGCTAACAAAGACGCTCTGCCACAACCGAAAACGAAGCTAGAATCCACGAAGAGCCTCAAGCCGGTGCCTCAAACTTCTACTGGTTTCGTGGGATGGCTGGCCTCTAAGTGAGTTATTCTTTTTATTTGGTCTTGAGACAGAGTCGATAACAGAAGCCTGTACTCTGTTACTTTCAAGGTATTTTGTTGCATTCGAATACACAAACGCAAGTTAGTAAGATCCATTCTTTTGTAGTAATTCTCTAAGTTCCTGGAATAGTTCATAAGAACGAAAGCAGCTTTTCGAATCTTGTTTCGAATAAATACTCTAGTCTAATCTAAGGACTCAAAATGCTGTCCTCGATTTGATCATGGATTTTCCTGTTTTCCAGACCGGAATGCAATTTGGAGATTTACTCATCTTGGCTCGAGAAACCACCGATAAGACTTCCTGACGCTTGGCAGTATAAAGATTATACAGGAGCCAATAAACCAAAGTAGCTCAATATTCCATTGGAATATAATACAATACAACACCATATTATGTAGATTTTCGATTTAAAGAGAGAAAATAAAATTATATATCTTATCTAATTTAAAAGTTAAATGTTTTGATGAATCCTAGTGTACTGTAAAGCTTGAAAATTTTAAGCATGGACGGACAGGGTCATCTCAACCAATTTTTTTCATAAACTCTTCAATTTCATTAAAAATAATATATGGTGGCCGGCCCACCCTGTGTAAGTAATACTGGAATACGCCAATTCAATACACACTTACAGGTAATAAATACTTAGTAAGTACAAGCGGTTTATTTTCACACACAAAATTAAAATGTTTATAAACTGATAGAATAAGTTAATTATGTCCACAGTTGCAGCCCAATCGCAAGTCATGATCATGTAACAAGGTAGATACAGGCAGATATATAGTTCGTAAATAACGGAAGCGAACTGTATTACTTTTACTTGCCTAATATAAACCCACAAGATCACAATACGGGGTGTAAGGGACAGCGTCCCGCCCGCAAACTTATAGGGGTTGCTCAGTCAACGAAACTGAACAACTACCACCAGGATATTTTTCAGGAAATGAAAATAAAATTTGCTTTTTCATACAAAATGACCACCTCGATCAGACAATTTGTATGGAAAAGCTTATTTTTTTTTTCATATCCTGAAATAAATCCTGGTGATAGTTGTTCAATATCGTTGACTAAGAACCCGTAACAGTTTGCGGGACGCTGTCACTTACACCCGGTATAACATTAACAAAAGCTAAAACCGTGTCCATTAAAATAATCAAGATTAAGGGCCAATCAACCCTGTTATCCGATTTTTCAGATCGACACATGTGCACTTGGATGTAAGGTTATGCAAAATCAAAGTACATTTAATTTAATTCAGTTGCCGGTGCACGCGATATCAGAACCAGAAATAAATGCTTGCTCTCTGAGTGCTATCATTAATAGTGGATTGCATTTATATTGCAAGATTGATCCACTGATGACCCAAAATTTACTTTAATGGACTGTCAATGTTTAAATTATAATCTGGACAATATCAAGCGGACGTCGAGTTGAGACCGCTACCCACTATGATGATGAAGATTTACATGTCCTTCTTCTTTTCGAGTCGATCGACCCGGTGAACTCTGGTGTCAGAGTTTTTAAACCGCCAAGTAGCATAGCTAAAAGGCCTCTGACATGGTTTGAGTAACGACCTCTATCAAAGACAGCTACCGGACCGACGGCTTAATGTGCCCTCCGTAGCACGGAATCTTTTATATTCCAGACAATCAGGTGATTCCACAGGTGTTTCAGCCTGGATTGTCCTAACCAAACTGGGGAAAATATTACAAAGTGATAAATTGACAAATATCAACTTTGTGTTCCCCCCTGTGTTCCCTCCTCCGGTTTGGGAGCCAATGGCTCAGACCACTAGACCACGGAGACAGTTATTCTATGTCCTGACTGAGTACCTATACTATTATGTGGTTTGGTACTTTATAATAATCCATTGATTAAAATCGCGCCGGACCTTTGGTATACGCAACATCGATGTCTGACCTAATTAATATAATCATTATTTGTATCACATACCTTTTGAGAGTGGTGTGTTTGGTGCCGTTGGTGAGCAGCTTATGCTTGGGCTTATCGAGCGCGCCGGTGGGCGTAGAGGAGGACACGGTGAGGTCGCTGGCGAACGAGCTCGAGCTGGACTCCTTGGAGATGTTAGAGCGCAGGCGGCGCGGCGGCGCGTCGGGGCTGCCGGTGCCGGTGGGCGCGGTGGGCACTGTGGGCACTGTGGGCGCTGTGGGCGCGGTGGGCGGCGACCCCAGCTCCAGCCGCTCCAGCGCCAGCCGCGCCTTGCCCGGCACCGGCGGCGGCTTCTCCTCCACAGGCACCATATACGACAGCATGGCTGCTTAGTTACTTCCTACTTCACATCACAATACACCAGTCTTCAATTTACGTATACATAGGTAATATCGTTCATGGTATATGATTTACTATAATCTATATCACTCTGTCACTCACTGTCACTGTCGTGCCAATGCCACACTCGATCGAGATCTGAAAGTAATTTATTTATCGTTACTTGCGCTTGCGCAACAGAGTTATTTATTGACCTATCTATAACAAATTGCTCGTAAGATGATACTGTGATAGATAACACATTTAATTTAATAGAGATTATAATATACGTGTAAAAAGTAGGTGCTAAGTACGCCTACTGTGGCCATTTTCCCGTTATAAATCTAAGTAATATCTTATGACTTGCGTAGAATGAAACTCCCGCTCCAGACGCATTCAAGGTCACGATATTAGCCTCCTACCGTCTGGGGGATGACTAATGCACTTATTCCACCTTCCTAAATTCAGACGACTAAATGATTTAGTAACTAAATTCAGTCAAGTGACATAGCATTTAGGAAGTTAAAATCCTAATTAGCATTCTAAATCGGAAGCAGTGAGGCTTCTGACTGACTAAATCATTTAGTAGCCTATCGTAATTAGGAAGCGATTTAGGAAGGTCGAATAACGTTTAGACGCGTTAGTCGCACCGCAATACGTGAGTGTACGTTGTCGTCGGCGACGAAAGAAAATAAATTTTGACCAATATAGGTAGAATTAGATAAAAATGTGCCATACTTATATCTGAACAAAAATGACAAAAATGATTTCAATAAAAATATTAGAAATTTTATTAATTTTAAGTAGGTATTTTATGAATACTTCCATGCTGGGCTGGGAGTGATAGAAAAACATAGAATGTGCCAGCTGCATCTCCTCCCGGGCATGCTGTAAAAACCAGCTAAGTTATTCGAGGGTTTCAGGGTAGAGTCTGTCTAATGAGTCGTTGCACACGGAAATGGCGCTAAATTTAAAAATCTCTAAATGTAAACACAGAAAAACTACAATAAAACTATTTTGATACTTTCATTTTATTTGTATGGAAATATCAAAATAGTTTTTTTGTATAAAAGTATCAAAATAGTTTTATTGTAGTTTTTCTGTGTTTAAATGTAAAAGATTTTTAAAATTAGCGCCATTTCCGTGTGCAACGACTCATTAGACAGACTCTATTGCAATTTACTCTATTAGGGATAAAGGCGTGATTTTATGTATATTTGTATGTATCGACGAAAATGCCATGAGAACATCGACGAAAAACGTCTGTACGAATTGGCCGCGTGCTCGCAACTGAATCAGTAACTAAAACTAAATTTAGTTAAGTGTAATCAGAAGCTTCTAATTAGCCTTCTTTTTAGGATTCTGAATAAGACGTCTGAATTTAGTCAGGTGGAATGGCCTAACTAAAGTCATACCACTCAGTCGGGCTGTCACCGCTGTCGTCGCCGCACGCGCGTTTGCTTGTTTGTTGTTCCGATTCCGATCCGAATGCAAATCTACAATGAAGCCCAGAATTAACCCACGTTATTGTAATGTGTTTTGTTATTGTAGTGTGGGTTTAAACGTTCGGGAAAACTGACTTAGCTGCGGGTGAAACTGCTAACAACAAATTATAAAAAATAATATAAAATTTTACGGGGGTTCCGGCTCTCTTACTAAGAAAGTTTTGTAATTTTTCTTTCCGTCTTGACAGAGGCTGTATCTCAAAGAATGTGTATGTATAAGTAAATGTACTTATGTACCTAATACATATATAAAAAAAAATTATTTAACTTTCGTACCTAGGACTGTATGAAACCCTTCGTGTGGAAGTCCGATTCGCACTTGCCCGATTTTTATTCCTGTCGTGACCTTCACAAACATTCTACCTTCACCTTAAAATTATTTACGGATAGCGAGCGATTCTCCACGTGTAGTCTGAATGAGTCGGCCCCAATTAATTTCAGATAAACAACATTCTTCTACTGTACTCTACATTAAAATAATAATAGACTATTATGTACCTATTGTTGTTAAACAGTTTTCCGTTCCAGTTGCCCTTCCTCCCACTGTAGAAGTCAGCAACGGGGATTCGGCACTGGTATCGATTCGTGTGCGCACAAAATCACTAAATCTTGACTATCCTAAAATGGTCACCTGTCATTGTCTATCCGGACTATCCCGAGAGAACAGAAAGGGATGGCAACAATTTTGGTTAAGATTTAGTTAAGTCATGCTCTCCACGAATCGATAGCAATATACCTGTAATCAACTATTATGTACCTATTATTATTTTTTGCTGGACAGGGAGCGATAAAAAAACATAGTATTCCGTTCCAGCTGCTCTTCCTCCCGGGCATGCTGGAAAAGTCAGCAAAGGGGATTCAGAAGTGTATCGTGATTTGGGTGACGGGCTGACAACCTGTCACTATAGCGACGCACATTACAATCTAAAAATATTTGTCAGACGTGACGAGACTCTTACCTACTAAGTATTTTACGCTCTACCTAATCCGTAAAGGATAAAGGCGTGACTTTGTGTACGTATAACTGTAGACTATTTATCGACATAATTATTTAGGTAAAACAGTTGTAACATTGCAAGCACGTAAGGACGTAAGGTATCAAAAATGTAGAGATGATAAAAGGGCCGCAAATGGCAATATTTCCGGACGATGCATCGGATATGCACCATTGGACTGGACGCCATCAAGATTGTTCCACTTAATGCCTTTGCCAAGGTCGGGCGTCGAATGTAACGACGTAGCGTCCACGCGATATATAACTGTAAAATAGGTGCAAGTACATGTACAAGCTGTGTTCTATTCTGAACCTGCTGACGCCACCGCACCGCCTATCATCAAGTCAATAATGCAGTCATAGCCGTAGTCATTTTCTGATCAGTTGGCAATACCATGCTTCACCGCGCCTAGCTCAAACATCGCATCGTAGCTCGTACGTAATGGCTTTATGGAATTCCATAGCGATTATTTTCATTGTGTCCATATGGGTTTGATCCATTTGATTGGGCTAGCTAGACGTGGGTAGTACATTTTTGTTGGATAGATACTGGCCACCAAAACTACTGGCTAGTAGGAATTGTCGAATTAGGAATTCAGTTCAAAAGATACTATCGATATTGACTTAGTCTCAAAGAAAGCACGAAGTAAACAACATGTTTTTCATATAACAATTTAGTATATGTTTTTATAAATAGTTCTATGCATAGAAAATAAAGTCTGTTTGTGATGAAGATATAATAGTTTTTTCATCCCATCTATTCAAAAACTACGACTTTAATCGCATATAAGTGCGCCTAAAGTTGATGCTTCTAAGCGACATAGGTACTTTTACTCTACTCTTTGCTAGAGACTGCCCCAGCCGGGTAAAAATGAGATTTTAATCCTCTTTATGAAAATAAGTGCGATTAAAAGAACTTTTAATCGCACTTTTTTGAATTTGGAACATCTTTATTTTTTTTCTTGATTTGGCATGACGCGGAACGAAAACAAAATAGTTAGATGTCGAATAAAAATTATGGTATGAATAAACACTGGCTGGTTAGACTGCGCCACGGCTGATTAATAAAAAAAGAAACAAATTGAAAATGCACGAACTACGGCACGTAGGCAGCAAGGTTTTATAGGGAGCCCGTGTTTTCGACTCTTTTTACGAATTATGAAATAATTCTTCTAGCAGTGAAAGTACCTATAACATTCTTATTCTATAATATTTACAGCTGCAAGTGTTAGTTAGGCGCCTTTTTTTCTCATAGATGGGGATGAAAAGTAGAGTGTATCACTCGGGAGCAAAAATATTTTTGGCTCGGGCGACGTACTTTGAATCCCTCGCTACGTTCAGGATTCTACTTTAGAATCCCTCGCTACGCTCGGGATTCTACTCTAGAATCCCTCACTTCGCTCTGGATTCAAAAAAGCGCCCTCGCCTTAAAAATATTATTTTACTCCCACGTAATAAAATCTACTATTCTCAATCAAGGGTGAACTGCCGTCCGCCCCTCTAAAAATTTTAAGGAGTGCTCTGTCTGCCCCGCTTGCTGAATTCGCTATCCTAGTTTACTTACTAGTTCATACTGAATAGCAACGTCACCTTTCGTGAATAGTACATTACGATACAAGTGCGGTGCGTTGATAGTTACAGCCGAGGCGATATTGCTAGCCCGAGCCGTAGGCGAGGGCTACAAGAAAGCAGAGGCTGTAATTATCAAACCGCACGTATGTCGTACGACGTTTTATAACATATTTGCGAGGAAATAGCTAAAAAATTAAAACAATACAGCGAAAAGAAAAAAAGCGAGGAATAATTTTTACTCGTTCACAAATTAGCGATGCGCGCGCATCCACAGGGGTACGTTCAGTCGACCCAGTTCGATATTTATACCGATCGAATCTTATACTAGTGGGACGCACTGAACGTGCACCTTAGCTGCTGTCAGATAAGACCTCACTTCCGGTGCGCCTCTGAACGGGCAGGATAAAAATTAACCTAGTCGAAATTTCGTCTGCCAGGTGTCTCTGAACGGGCAATATAATTTTTAACCAGGTTAAATTTCGATTGATCGAGCGTTTCTGAACGTACCCCAGATTACCTAGTATATATCGCGCAGCGCTTTTTTTTAAGGCAAAGCACAAAAACCAGCCAGTATTACTAATAAACTAAATTAATATTTTTTTTATTTTGTTACAGATAAATGGTTGTAATTTATTGTAAAAATTAATTAAATCAAAGAATTAAATGTTTATTTTATTATACTTTATCTCCCAAAGTTAATTTTATTTATAAAATGTTGACCACTTTTCTGCCATAAAAACTCTTTGCTAAGATTTTAAAAAGTACCGTTCGATAAACCGTGCGTTTTACCTAATTAAAAAAAAAACTCGTGTGTTTTACAGCACTCGTGCATTTTACATTACGATTACGCTCAAGTACGTAATAAGATACAATACAATATTGAAATTGGTGTAGTAAGAGACCCTTTACGAGCAAATGTGTTATAAAATATTTTACGAACTTATACACAATACTTAGTTGATTGTTAAATAAACACATAGGTACCTATTGAAAAGGCATGCACGCATAATGTCACGCTTTTATCCTTGAGCAGGCAGAGCGAACCACCAAGTCTGATCAATTTTGAGGGCAATGTATCGCACAGGACAGGATGTTTAATCTACTTCCATGCCAACATTGCAACACACTGAAATCCCTTTGCTGGTTTTTTGGCATGCCCGAGAGGAGAAGCAGCTGGCACATTCTACCTAAGTGCCTAATGTATGTTTGTCTACCGCTCCTAGTCCCGTATGAAATCTAATCTTAGCGTAACGGAGGAAAATTCTTAGTTACCTTCTAACTTACCTTTAGGTTTATCTCATTTGATATCCTTCTACACTGCGTTCCGAATCCTCATGGCGTCGTAAAATCTGGAACAGGAAACAGTATTTTAATTTCTAAATTGACGACGTATGTATTTTTTGTATTGTTAGCAATGCGATTACGATAAGGTTAGGAGATGAGATGACTCTCTTCACATTCACAGGTTCATGTAGAGTCCACAAAAAAATGCGTAATGGTTGCATGATTGATACGTACGAGTACTTAAAAGTAGGTAGTACTACAGTAAAATATACATATTATCACTTTGGTATATTAGTCAACTTTTACTTTCTTTTATATAATTGTTCAGTATTTTTGAGACTTTATAATCACGTCTCTAGAAATAAGACCCTGCAATTACTATAGTTTTTGCAAAAACCGGCTATTTATGGACATCCTTTCATTTTTCTTGTAAAAATTAATCATTCATCCAAATTATGGCGTAACTATTCAAAAATATATATAAAAGTACCTACATACAATACAATAGATTTCAACAGGTCGCAAGTGTTGGCTTTTGGGCTGGATGGTACAACCCCTTCGTACCAATGCTCTACCTACCTACATAAATTTTCATCTTTTCTGCTAACACTCATTTAGCGAATAAAATGTGAGTTCGTGTGGGATGGGAACGACAATATAATAATAGCATTCCTGAGCGGGAGAAAGGTCAGGTCAGGCCACGGCGCTGAACCTGGGTAGCGACTGTAGCGAGCCTAGCTGCGCCCGCGCACTGCAACTATCGCATTACCTACTTACTAATTAGAAACAGAGAGCATCACACGATACCGGCCGCTAGTTACCAGTTTACTCGAACATCCTTATTTGTTGACATAAGCACGGAGGGCAAAAGTAACTATTGACCTAACCAATGACTAGACTAAAGGAATCACATTGCATCGCTCTTCGGTGCGGTCTTTATGTCAATCGTTAGTAGATAAGATAAGCAGGTTATATGGACAGTGATTTGTAAATGCACCGAAAAATAAGTAATGACCTACCTATATTGTTACAGGTGATGTCCGATACACCGATGGGGTGGGTATAGTCATAAAATTGCCCAAGTCATCTTGGTAAAGTCCGATATCTGATTCATATTGATTGAAAATTTGTTTTCATTCCATCTGTTGGTAACTGGCAGCTTAGCCATCTTTTTTGATATATGACTTTGATGTTTTGGTTTTGTTTGGTCATAGTAAAGAATGATGATCGAAGGCAGTTTTGGACCGACTCACAGAACGTCCTAGGTTGGCTACGGTCCCAAGCACGAAATTTAAAAACCTTTGTAGCTAACAGGGTGAAGATCTGTAGGAATTGACTTCAGCGCGTCCGGGTGGTTTGACACCCAGGCACGCATTTCGAATTGAGCGAGTTTGTGGAGCGCTACTATATCGGCTGCAAGTCGGGCTGCTTGTGAAACACTATCTACGCTCCCAACATAGTCGTCCATATACGTGTTGCTTTGGACTTCGCGGGCTGCGTCCGGGAAGATATGAGAGTTGTCCTTTGCGTTGTTTGTTCGAGAACGTATCTCACGTTCCAAATTTAAAAATACCCCGTTGGTACCTAACACCTGAATTCGATTATAAAGAACTAGAATTACATCTCTTCGCTGACGCCAGCGAACTCGCGTACGCTTGCATAGCTTATTGGCGCTTCATTGGGAAGGACGAAAGTGTCCACATTTCCCCAATCGCCGGGAAAGCACGTGTAAGCCCCAATAAGCCTGTATCGATACCCAGGCTTGAATTACAAGCCGCGGTATTAGCTGTGCGCCTAGCGACATCTATAATCGCGGAACATAATGTAAAGCCCGACCGTCGGCAATTTTGGACCGACTCACAGAACGTCCTAGGTTGGCTACGGTCCCAAGCACGAAATTTAAAAACCTTTGTAGCTAACAGGGTGGGAGAAATTTCCGAAGAATCCGAAATAGAAGAATGGCGTTGGATACCTTCAGCGTTGAACGTAGCCGATGATGCCACGCGTATGAATGGTGAAGTACCAACACGTTGGTTAACAGGACCTTCGTTCCTCCTCAAAAAGAGATCAGAATGGCCCTCGGAAATCCCTCCTAACCCGACTAATGATTACTCACACGAATTCAAGAGTGTAGAATTTGTTCACGCCACCTGTGACAGTGACGCGCGACGGCCAACGCCGATAGCGGCAAAAGCTACCCGTTTTAGTAACTGGTTGCGACTAGTGCGAGCGACGGCCCGCGCGCACCAGTACGCGAACATTATTCGCAACCACGCGTCCAGTAGACCCAACCGCCATCGCGATCCTCACCCAAATCATATCACCTCATCTAATCTAAGACCATTAACCGCCGATGACATATCAAGAGCTGAACAACATGTGATTCGCCAGAGCCAGCTAGATTCATTCCCAGAGGAACTGAGGGCTTTACACATGAAAAGACCTCTTGACAAATCCAGCCGCCTATCGAAGCTCTCCCCCTACCTAGACCCCGACGGCATAATACGCTCACGCGGACGTATAGACGCAGCCATAGACGTCCCGCTGCCCATAAAGCGCCCCATTATTCTAGATGGTCGCGACACGGCCACGCGGCTCATGCTTATGCATTACCACCGCAAAACTGCGCATGCACATCCGAACATAATCATGAACGAGATAAGACAAAGATTCCACATCCTTCGGCTCAGGTCGTCTATTCGTACCATCACTCACCGTTGCGCTTGGTGCATGATCAACAGCAGGAAAACGATGAACCCGCCTACCGGAGACCTACCCGCCGAACGGCTAGCTCATCACCGACGGCCATTCACGTTTGTGGGCATGGATTACACGGGTCCAGTAAGCGTAACTGTGCGCAGGCGCAAAGAAAAACGTTATATAGCGCTCTTCACGTGCCTAACTTCAAGAGCTGTTCATTTAGACCTCGTCGCTAGCCTTTCGACAGACAGCGCCTTAATGTGTTTTAAAAGATTCGTGTCCAGGAGAGGCACCCCAACCAAAGTATACTCGGACAATGGGAAGGCCTTCGTCGGAGCCAGCAACATGCTCAAGGCTATGAGTGAAGCCGGCGCAAATGTCGGGACGACGTGGCACTTCATCCCGCCTGGAGCTCCGCACATGGGGGGAGCTTGGGAACGTTTAATAAGAACTGTGAAAAGAGCCCTCAACGCCATCCTCACGGACAGGAGCCCTAAGGAGGAGCAGCTTCACACAGCACTGCTGGAAGCCGAAGCCATAGTAAACAGCCGACCTCTGACTTGGATCCCCACTGAAGACGACCCAGGGAGCGAAGCCCTAACGCCATTCCATTTTATCATCCATTCCTCATCTCCATATCACCCCATACCACGTGAGGTAAATGACGAGGACCTCCTCGGACGAAGCGACTGGCGGAAGTCTCAACGTCTCGCTGACATGTTCTGGGGACGCTGGTTAAAAGAATATTTGCCCACGCTCGTTCCGAGGGGAACCTCGTCTAGAAACTCAACCACAGTGACTGTTGGAGACCTAGTGCTCATAGTGGACTCCTCATTGCCCAGAGGGACATGGCCACGAGGACGCATATCAGCTGTATTCCCAGGGCATGACGGCATCGTGCGGGTAGCAGAGGTGTCCACTGTGGCAGGGACTCTCCGCCGACCTCTTACCAAACTGGTCAAGCTGCCGGTCGCCACCAACCCCCTAACTTGACGTGGCTTCGCCACAGGAGGGTGGGATGTTGGTAACTGGCAGCTTAGCCATCTTTTTTGATATATGACTTTGATGTTTTGGTTTTGTTTGGTCATAGTAAAGAATGATGATCGAAGGCAGTTTTGATTTAATATTCAGAAACGCTACATTGATTCCTTTCGAAGCGCCGAATAAACGTACAAATGAAATTCGGAAACCAAAATACACTCTGGTACGTGGTGGGATTCAGATGAAAATAATAATTAGTAATACTGAAAACCAAATTCATTACTATTACTGAGGAATTCAGAATAAGTAGAGCAAGTTCCAATATGCATTAGCCTGCTTTGTATTTAGCGCTTACCCGCCAGGTAGTATATTATGTTTGCTTACTGAACCGTTCTCGAAACAAGCTGACTAGACAACACATAGTGAGGGTTCAAAGTCAATGAAATCGACCTGTGATATTGTATCGTACCTATGATTAGACGTAATGATAAAATGCTGTCGTTACGTTTTGATATTTTCTCCTTATACTTAGTTGTTACCTACTGTTAATTGCTTGAAATTTTTTATAAATTTATATAAAAAAGAAAACATAATATTCACTCTTTTAAATTATTTAACCAAATGAAGTACGTTTTGTTCCAAGAATTAGGAAACAATTATAAATAGGTATGATAGTTGCTAATGGGACTAAAATTTTACTTCAAAAACTCCATCATTATGCTGGCAGAAACAGATAAATAAATAGTTCTCTACAAACTTGATTATGTCCTTATAATTTTAACAAATCATTTTCTATTTTTAATGTGAATTGTTAATTAACCTTTTTAAATAATAAATGTTCATGTTTACCGATTCAATATAATATCAATAAAAAATTATGTTATACAAATAGTTTCAACATTTTATTTTATTGGAAGTGCAATTTTGTAATCGTGTAGCGTTCAGAATTTTACTATCGATAGTGACTTGACTCGTTAAAAAAATGGTATTTCAACAAAATTAACAAAAAAATAAAACTACAGCAGTTTGGGTGAATACTAAAAGTTCAAATATTCACATAACATCACGTCTTTAAAGTATGTATATTATTTCTTGGTAGTTTAAAATTTAAAAAGAAACAACATTGTTCAAGAAATTCAACTCTATGTTTTTATTTTGTGCCTCCATTAAACCCATTCAACCAAGACCTAAGCCAATAACTAAAATAAGGTGAATTACTTACAATCACTTGCCTATACCTCCACACAATTCGCCGCTTCTGTTCATGATGTAATGAATGAGGAAATCGTTTCACGTAACCAATTCAGATTCAATATTGAAATAGTTATGAAAGGAATGTAAAGACTGGTACTGCATCTATGAGTACACTTAGTTTGCGGTATTTTATCAATGTTCTTACGTGCATTTTTTATCAACTGTGGACTATTGCATTCATGATTTTAACTATAAATTCAATGTGTGTGCATGTGTGTTTCTTGATCACTCTAAAGAGCTAGACAGACGGGACATACTTAAGCTCCTTTCTATTGGAAAATTGCCACGGGAAAGATGTAATATAAAAAAAAAATAGATAGTTTAAACAGTTACCTACAGTCCATTTTTCACAATCTTGGTTTGACTTTTTAAAAATTAAATTGAGACTTGAAAATTCCTTCCCGTTTTCCACTTAGCTGACAAAACACGATGTCCGAATATAGAGGCAGAACCTCGCACGGTTCGTTAAAGGAGTCGAACGTGACGTCAAAATGTCCGCTTTGGTGACCGTTGTGTCCATGCTGGGCACAGATTAATTTTCGAACCTAAATATTAACCTCAGAGTCACACTGTTCATATAACATGAACAGTGTGACTCATATTTTTTCTAACTGTACGCAGACAAAAAAAAAGAATGTTTGATAAGTTTACCTATTAGACCGACATTCTGGACATTAAATCGGTCGTAAAATAAAATTTGAATAGTAAACTTACACTAACGGGCAATCTTCTTGAAGAAGCTTATGTAATTTTGCCAATCTTATATTCACACATAAATAAAATTTTCAATGCGCGGACTGTGACATTTTAATAAAGTTAATTGGCTCAAACAATACTTAAATAAAAATGCATGGCTTTTATTAATTTCACTAGACAAATACTTTTTCTAAGCTTTGCTGTAAGATTAAGCTAAAAACAAACTTGAAACTAGAGGAATGTATTCTCATGCTTATTTTAGTAACTCAGAACAACTTTCAGTGTCTACGTAAATAATTTATCTGTGGTCACTGAATCTCTAGCGTAGGTATTTTATCCACAGAAAATACAAGTCTTCGTCCGCTGAATAAAGGAAAAGGACGCTGGCATATAAATCTTTTCAATATTTTGCGGCATGGCTATTTACGAAGTCTGGAAGTGGCTTAGGATTTCTGAGATACTGTCTGAATAGGTTTCTTGGACCGCATAAATTCTGATTGAAATTCTGAAGCTAATGAAAGATGATAATTATATGAAACTTATCAAGTTTTCTGGCTTTTCCTCCTACTTACATCTTTTACTAAATTAAGTAATTCTGTACATTAATAGAAAAATAAATGCCATAATAAATCAAATGTTTTAGCATGACAAATTAGAAATGGAGTTATTAGTAAAAACATTCGCGAGTTAATCAATAACATCACGTCCAAAATTGTTGGTTCTAACTGTAGGACCTGCTTAAAGTACCTACCTACTTAAAGTTTGCACAAGATCTTTGTGCCAAATTACCGAATGTGTTGAATGTTTCGACAATATCAGATTCTGTGATTCAAAAAATAAAAGGTTTACTCGTAAAACAAATTATTTTATTTCACGAGATGGCTTTTATTTTACCATTTTCGTGAAAGCAAACAAACCTTAACCGGAATCTGCAGATAAAACGCGTGGTTTCTGCCCACTTAGCAATTAAAAGTTATATCGAACATGCGATTCCCACAACTGTTTTTGTTGTAGGTAGTACAACCCTCTAGTTATAATCGTGGATATTAACCAAACAAACAAGGCATTAAAAAGAAGAATACTTAGACTTTCGCTATTTGCACACATTAACCTTCATAAGCCTTCACTTCGCCACCCGAGTCAGCTCGCGACTACTACCTACTGATGCAACTTGGTCGAAACGACATGCAAAAGTATTTATATCTTAATATCTACCGACCAACCGTGCTTAGACTTGATACAATAAAATAATGAATAATAGTAAACACTTTCGGATTTTTACCAATTTTATTATAAACCGGCAAAAACCAGAAAAAAGTACTGAAGGCCCCCAAAAAAGTTTACCTTTTTAATTAATTCACGCGTAATATAACGCACTATTATCCCTATGGAATTATAAAGGTTGTTTGTCACACCCAGTATACGCACCCTTCTATCGACAGGGGATAAATTGGGGGAACTTTTAATTAATTTGGAGTCCCGGAGGTTTAGCTGAGGCAACTACAAGTGGACAATTTCACACATGGTGGGTTGAAACTATTTCATGCTTCGCACTTGATTAGTGAGCTATGTTGAGGATTCGATGAGCTAGAACCTAGTTACTAATTAGTTTATACTATACGTTATTAATTCGGTTGTTGGTGGAGGATTAAAAAGATAAAATTATGAATAAAATTTTATAATGTCATTGCTTGTTAGTTGATATCTAAGGGATAGCAACTACACCATTGAGAAAATAAAGATAAATATGATTAGAAATTGCCGTAACAATAATTTATTTTCATATATAATTCAAGAGGTTAGACTGTTTTATTTAACTAGCGAGTGCTGCTCTCGAGCAAAAATGGTTCAAGGAACGGTTAGCCAACTCAAATACATCTCTAAATTACTTCAATCCGTCTTAGAGAACACTTTTTCTCCAATCTTTTATTTGTTTCGTCTGCACCCAGTCAGAACACTACGGCCAAGGAACGAGTTAAGTAATTAGCTGCAGAGCCTCGGAAGTCAAGTCTTCAAGTAGCTAAAGTTTTAAAATTCAATCAATTTTGTGCTCAGCAGACCCTATTCACTCGCCGGATAATTTTCTTCTGTTTCCATGTCCCATTTAGCACCCTTGTGTTTTAAGTTAAATGTAATTGGAATATTTTAGAATATTAACCGCTACTTGTTTTTATGTCCGCAGAGTTTAATTAATTCCACAATGTTTTCCTACGCGTTATTAATGTACGGAAACGTGTCTACACGTGTCTATATGTCTACTAAATCAATTTTATTTAGATATAATTATTTGCCATAATATGAAACATTGGGTTGTTGTCTTTTTTTATCATATGGGGATGTTTATAAACTGATTTTTTTTTGTAGCTAAGCTACAAGATTATCTTACTTTAATCGTAGCTTTTCATCTAATAATGCATAATAAATTATTAGAATTAGTATATTATGGTTCATAAGATTGACTAAAAATTGTAGATATTTCAGACCAAAACAAACGATTATTAAATCCACTTTACTGTGAGTTACAACATATTTGCACTTTCAGATTCCTATTTACATTGTCCTCTTTTTCCCGGTAACAGAATAAAATAATAACGAATGAAAACTAAACAAGCACAGAGAACATCATAAAACGGCCTTAAAATTTCATATCAGACCCACGTGTAGGAACAACATATTCGCTCGCCCCAATTTCCCCAACAAAATATCAGCATAAAAATATAAAAGGAAATTTCATGGAGCAACTTTATTTTACAGTTTGTGGCGTGATTCGGGACGGAGCGCTAACGAACCAAGAGTTGCGGAGGTTGGTATTTGCACTACATTGTCTACTGTATATCTACAGCTAAAGGATATTACTCACTGTGCCGATAATTTTCTGTATAAACTTTGTTCACGTCCTTAACTAGGTGTAACGTGCGAAGCTTCATACTCTGCAGTACTCTGCACAGAAGTCTCTTGGATTTGAAAGTCTCGTGTCATGTGATTACAAGTACTTTCAAGGTGTGCGCTGAATAATTTGTTAGAGATATCTAGATATAGTGATATTTTTACACAAAATTATTCATAATTTACAAATAAGATAGTACTATTTGTAACTTAGGTCAATTACAAATAAGGCCAAAGCAACAATAATTTCTATTTCTAAAATACAATATTTTATTTTCAACACAGTACTTATTTATTTAAAAAGAAGAATCTCACTTTTATTCCATACTTGGTAAACATCTATGTTGGTTGGTAACAAAGCGGAAAAACTCTAGAAGTTCCTCGGTCGGTGGAAAGACCGTCTGGTAGAAAACTTTTTGTTTAGATCGGGCGTGCCAAAAAATGTTCGCGTAACTGGCTCGCCTGCTTTTGATTGTAGTTGGAAAAATCCCTTGTGCAATGCAGTTTAGAATATTGAGTTGAGGAAGTTATTGTTTGATCCTCTTTTTGTTAGTGATACGAGAACAGGCGGTTCCTTTTTGCTGTCGTCAGTTTTATTTTTTAATATTATTCTAATATTTTTTGTATAATTTCGGTACAGATACAATTAAATTTATGTTTGTTAGGTACTTTTTAACTGCAGCCTCATAAATTTCTCCACTAAGTAAAAAAAAAACTAAATATTTTTCCTTACAAGCACTTTAACGAATCATACGACCAAAATCTAATTTTAAGAACAGAAATAATCTGAGTCTGTTGATAGCACTGATGCAAGCTGAAATGATTCAGATTCATCGTTACTTCTGGATAAGTAATCATACATCCCAACTAGCAAAATTGTGCAAAATCGCAAGATCTTATCGCTACATAGAGATATTAAAGTTGTAAATAAGTAACGCTTATGGCTGCTAGTGATATATATGTGATATGAGACACCAGATAGCTGTATAACAATATACAGCCTAATTGGGATTATAACCTACGATATAAACGTTTACATAGCTGCCTTTTACATTACATATAACACTGTTGTAAAATAGTATACTCAAAACCTCAATTAGAGCAGTTATGTTGTAAATTAGTGTTTTCATGATACTACTATAACGCAAATATGAACTTATGTGGCTCTGCTATCATTGATATATAGCCAGTGTTATATTAGAACCTTTGCAGCTAACTAGTGATATAATAGATGTCACAGTAGCTGTTTTATCACAGATATGCTCTATATGAATATCCACTATCGCTTGCGTTATATTAATGATAACTGAACCTTTATTACCACTCAATAGATGTAATGCAGCATAATATATTTCTCATTTATCACTGGCAATATATTAACTTTCTTATCTCTAATATAACGCTAAAAAGATGCATATTTATTCAAAAATGGGCGTATATGTCACCTTTCTGCTGCATATTGGATTTCTTGACATCAAATTGTAGCAAAACATTATTTTATGGCTGACGGTGACGATATTTTATTTCACAAGTTTTTATTTTTCCAAGTTTGTGCAAAAATATGGATCAAAAATGGAGTAATTACAAGAAAGGTGGGTCTTATAAACGCAGAAGAAGGGAAAGAACATTGAATTTACCGGACTTTATCAAAGGTTTATTTAATTTGAACCTGAGGAACCCTAAACACCGTAATGGCGGCGAGATGTTGTATATCTTCTGGTTAGCAGCTCCCTTAACTCTAATTAGTTGTATATAGATGTCTTTGCAAATACCTAATTAATAAAAATATTTAAATTTTAATAAATATTATTAATTCGAGGGGGGCATTAAAAATACAGTAATAATATGGTACCCATTTATCAGTAAAATTGCAAGCGCATATGAATTTCACCTAAAACTTAAAATATACGGTAAATTTTTACCGATGGATTTCAAGATGGAGGAAATTATAAAGATACTTACCAATATTATTGGTTTTAATTTAAATAAATCCTGTCAGAGTTCCAAATCACGCACAAGTCCGCACAAAACAAAAAAAGTGTTATTATAGAATCCCAATCAACAATTTGTAATCAAATTATTGTAAATCAGCGTTAGCTGCGACCCTTCTGTTTCCTAATTGTGACACAATTGAATTTTTGTCACTGATTTAACACCAACTAGCTCAGGAGGACACAGATATACAAATGATTTGTTTCCCGGTAGTCCTAAGCGGAGCTTTAATATATCTAATATATCTCCTAATAGCCATTAAAGTGGGGCCAAATTCGCATGATATAAGCTTGTTTACAATAGATATGCGACTGTTTCTACAGCTGATATACAGCTAATAATAGCTGTATATCGAAACTTTTGCTAGTTGGGATACTACATTGTTAACAATTATAAACCAAATATTGATCTAAGCTAATTTAGACTTCGTCTATGCATGCAACCGATATGCTAGTTTGAAAAATATAAAAGTCAGATTTAATAAAAAGTGTCTCGAAGGTAACTGATTTAAAGACCGGCGGCGGTCGAGCAAAGTTAGCAGAGTTGGTATCTTGTCCCGACATATTTGTAGCGGTATTGTCAACTTAGCGGCCGCCCCGGAGATGCTTCTGGTACATGTACCCTTTAGATAGAGCGTAAGGGATAAGATATAGGAGTTCTTGTTTTTTTTTAATAACTCGTAGAAGTATTCTACATCGTAGTTGCACAGCGTTGGCGTAGCAGCTACGGCGTAGGCGCCGGCGTAGGTGGCGTAGCAGAATGTTATTGAATTTAAAATGCGATCAAATATCTTGGTTTATTTGACACAATATTAAAAATGTCAAAAGTATTGTTGATTAGTACTTATAAGAACGCCTGTACCTAAAAATGTTGGAAAATAAGTAAATTTTATTAAAATTAAGGAACTAAATTTATTGTTTTACTCATCCTCTGTATCTTTTAACTTGATCGACTTCTTCAACTTTTCCGAACTTCTTTCTGCCAGAAGCAATCAAAGGCGTTTCTTGGAAAACTTCTTTACTTATTGTTTGTGAGACTTAAGTTTATGTTCCGCTATTTTAGGCGTTTTTCTTGTCATCTTTTAGTTTGAAAACTGTGATTTTAGCTTGAAAATAATTTGAACGAAATACAAACTGCTTTTAAATAATATTTATCGTTAATTTGATTTGTAGATAGTTAAATTACTCTGACTCTATAGTCTAGCTTGTGTTAATGTACCTAAAGACGAATTTGCAGTGCCGCAACAAACATTGTTATGTTTAGTGGCGCGAAGAAGCATGTAATATTACTTGTTATCCTAAAATAAACTAAACTAAACTAGCTGTTTGCTTTAATTCAGAACTTCATATTTCTTCGACTTCATAATTATAATATTATAACAGATCATTTGATTTTATACCTGTTTTAATAATAAAAAAGATCATTAAAAGTTTTCGTATGTCCTCGGGTGAAACCACGGGGCAGACAGCTGGTAAGTTATTATTACCATTTGTTTTTTTTTCAATAATGCTAAAATTTTATTGCAAATAAGCTGTAGTAGCCAGCGTTCAACTTACAAAGTGTAAAAACAGTGGAACTACCCACAAATTCTATTACATCTCCTCCCGGCGTCATTAATACTTAACCGGGTGGTCCAGCGAATGAGAAACGGGAACATTAAATTCTGTGACGTAATAATACTGGACAGGAACCACGGTCGAGCTCAGGTGGGGCGCGGCCATCTATTACCTCATGTAGCGAGCTCTATAGAGACATTAGAGACATTCTCAATAGTTCAGTCTACTGCAAAAATATGCTGCTTCTAGAAATTATGGAATTTAATAAATTGTAATAATAACAAAAGTCTAAAGTTAAAGAGTGTTAAAGGAAGATAACCACGGTCGAGTTCAGGTGGGGCGCAGCCATCTATTACATCATGTAGCGAACTCTATAGAGACATTAGAGACATTCTCAATAGTTCAGTCTATTGCAAAAATATGCTGCTTCTAGAAATTATGGAATGTAATAAATTGTAATAAAACAAAAGTCTAATGTTAAAGAGTGTTAAAGGAAGATAACCACGGTCGAGCTCAGGTGGGGCGCAGCCATCTATTACCTCATGTAGCGTACTCTATAGAGACATTAGTTCTCAATAGTTCAGTCTATTGCAAAAATATGTAGCTTCTAGAATAATGAAATGTAGGTTATAAATAGTAACCATAACAAAAATATAAATTTAATCATGTCTGAGCACAGGTAGGGTGAGACATCTATTACGTCATGTAGCGAGCTCTATACAGACATTAGAGACGTTCTCAGTAGTTCAGTCTACTGTTAAAATACGTAGCTTCTAGAATAATGGAATGTAGGTTATAAATTAGTAACCATAACACAGGTGGGGCGATGATATCTATTCCGTCATGTAGCGACCTCTATATAGAGATATTAGAGACTTTCTCAATAGTTGATTCTATTAATAATACCTAAGTAGCTTATTATAGAATGTTAGTATATGAGTCTATACCTAACTAGGAAAGTAAAACTTACATTAGGTACCTACCTCATATTAAAAAGAAAGCACCATTATGGATAAAAACGACATAAAACTCTATATTATTAACTGTATCGTTACTGCAATAAAAATAACATTTCGAGCATCATAAAATGAAACGCTACGAGTAAATTAATAAACAAAATGGTCTCACTGTAAGCTACTAGCTACAATACGTGTCTTCGACCTAGTTCTATTCAGAAGCTTGCAATAAACGTACTATCCGGAGAAATATGATCTTCATAGTGCGTTGGAAACCTTCCAAGGATGTGGAGCGGAACCACTCCATGTTCAGTTACAGTTTCATACCGATGTAAAAATAACTCTTTGATTTTAGAGTAACTTATTCCGAAAAGCTCACTGAAAAATTATGTTTCCACATCGAATTGTTTCTCTTACTTATTTCGAGATCAATCTAATTGAATTTTTTTTTTCTACTACTAGTTTAGATAATTATTAGTTCAGATAATTATTAAATTTGTGAAGCCCGGACTAATTCCTGATTAAAAATTTGTCACTTTGGGTATTTATTGTAATTCTTAATTGATTTAACCCAAGAAGCCTAGATAATCTAGATGCTTTCAAATTACCATGTAATAACGAAATGCAACAATCTATAGGGACTAAGTCTAACAGCACAATGGATGCTATATAGTATACGTACCTACGTATATCTTATAGGTAACCACGCAACGGGATACAGGCGTGATAGTATGTGTGTATGTATGTAACCACGCCACACACTTATAAGCCACTTGTTATTATGCGCGAGCCTTAAAGCAGCGATTATACCTCCCTGCCGACAGGGCCCGATTTGATATACATTGCTACATAGCTTAAGTATTTAATTTCAAGTATACATACCTGTGCACTAGCAATGTATTTCAAATCAGGCCCTGATGGTAGGGAGGTATAATCGCCACGTCACTTTACTCTTTCCGATTATTTTGACATCTGACGTCACTAATTAATTTATTATTGGAAGCTGTTGTCTCGTTAAGTAAAAGAACTCACTTACTAAAGCTGCTCGATGCCAAATAAAGTAATCTGCTTAGCTCACTGAGGGTCCTGCCTGCGGACAACAGTTGGTATGTACTTATTGAGGATGTTTTTCTGAATACTGTAGTGCGGTACTTACACTACACTTGGATCTCAGTCTTTCTGTAGATAACGTAATCCTAAAACATATGTATGCTTAGCTCTCTATTCGCAGTAAAACATACACCTATATGTTTTCAAGTTCTCTAGACCAAAAAGATAAAATATTCGTCCGTATGAATAATACATTTGTCATACATCAACGAAGCTAAGAGATCTCTTCTATTCAGCTCATGTGGTGAAAAAAGACAGAATGAATAAATTATTTTAGAGTGTTGTATTATCTTAAGAATAGATATAGACGAATTGACGCTTACCGAAATGTGTATAGTGAAAAAATACTTATTATTTACCTACACATTACATTAACATTACTCAAATATTTAACACAGTCATAAATGTACATTCAAATGTCACTTTTTTTATATCACAATGATTCCATGATCTAAAATATTTGACCATTATATTCTGAAAATTGGAATCATTAAACTTTCAAGAGTTTCCTGTTTTATGTTTTTAGCTCTGGTAGCGCTTTGAATTTTATTATGTATTATTTTAAGTATCCTGAGAGTAATATCATGGATAATTTATAATTGGTTATAATACCCTTTTGGGACCACAATTCCTGATGTAGGATTAAAATAATACGTATTTTAAATTCTGTATGCTCAGGACGCAACCCGTAGAACATTGGATAAAAAAAGCGGAACAACTGTTTAATTTACCCCGAACGTTTATTATCTTTAGGGAAATTTAGCAAACTCGTGACTCGAATGCCGAACTCTGGCTTTCGTCAAAATTTTCCAACTCCTACATTGTGGCCTTGCAAATGAAGCTACGTTTAATTGTGTGGTAAAATTGTGGTAATTTGAATGCATCAAGGTTTTTTATTCACACCATTCTGTGATTTGGGTGGACACAGTCAAAAAATATTATTGTAGCAAGAGTAAAGCAAGCGTAGCAATTACTATGTGGGAAGAAGATCAAGGATTGAGTATTGAGTTAGCATACACTAAAAATCAAGCATCAAAGACTGGCTCCAACTTCAACTGTCTTGGATCATGAAAAACAGCTTCAAAAGGTACAAAAATAGAAGCCTCTGAAAAACTGTGTTAAATAACTTCATCATCACAAAAACAAGGACGGACAGAAGCAACAGCGGGACAAATTGACACACCAGATAAAACTCCAATACGGAACTTATTTATAGTCCAGCACTTGACTTGCAACGCCATAACTGGAGCAAGTAAAATACGGCCACCAGTACAGCACAGCTACCGAGTCCAGTGGAGATAAAAACACTGGATACGAGTAGGGTAAGTGTTGCTGTACACGCAAAGCATTGCCAGAACGTTGTTTTTGTAATGTTTTGTGTTATTTTTGACCTATTTTTGGTACAGACAAGCACGATGAGAAGATCGTTAGGTGGAATCATACTGGAAGAGTCGAAGTGGTGTCGAGATGGTGGTGGCGGCGGCACTGTCACATTGACAGAGTTTCTTTTGAAATTGAAGCATGTCACCGCCGCGCTGTCTCAAAACTGCAGTTGAAAATCTCCCAGCCGCCGTTTAGTCTTGCTGTATGCCGTGCGTATTTCTTGCGCTTAGTTTTTTTATAATTTGGTAGTTATTTTTAACAGGTAAAAGTGAAGATCAGACTAGTTGCTAAGTTTGCCTCGATGCTGTTACGATATTTACAAAATATTTTTTGTATTTCAATAAGCCACGATAAGATTTGCCCTTAAATCAAAAGTCAAAAACAAATTCTATTTCAACATACTTAAGTAAGTCTTATATAAGTTCTTTAAGATCCTTTCATTTAATGACATCATAATAACTTTTTCTTCGTGGAAATTACTAAAAACTAGATTTTCTAAGAAATTGTATTACTCGTAAATACTAGCAAAAAGTTATTTGAAATACAATTTTAGAACAAAGCAGTTCTAAAAACATGCTCGGTTTATCAAACATCTTTTTTATGGTGCCTGTAGGTCTTAAGAAAGTTATTTAAAATTAAAAACAGACTACGGCAACACCACAAGTCTGTACGTGTATGAAAGCTGTGTAGACTTTTAATGAATGGAATTCAATGGAATACCTACTTTGTGTAGGGTGGGCTAATTGGAATGTTGCGTATACCTAATTGGTTATTCTGTCATACATTCATGTTTCAATTAGAAAGTCATGTATCATATCACCGTTCAGGTGTTTAGAAAAAACATACAGACAGACGGTCAGAGTTTAGGTAGTACCAGTAGGTATAGTCTACCATAAATATAATTACTCTGGGTTCACATGGTGAAATATATTAATAGATGTAACAAGGCCTGCACACCTGAATAATTAATGAAAAGGAAAATGCCGTGTTGAGTACAAAGCCGTATTTAGAATTCCCAAATATGGCCTTAGGAATAATTAATTTAAATTGCTTCTTGGTAGGGATATAATGTTTACTTAAGGCAAATTAGTACAGTACTTACATCAATTACGAGTATAACGAAGTCCTAAAATTATTGTTTCATCTAATTACGTAGGTGGTAGGTGGCAATATTTTTGTAAATTCTGTGAATTACTTATTAGGAAAAATGTGAGATAAGATTTTATTGTTTTAAATATTATAATGACCTAAAAAGGTATTATTTAAAAAAAAACATAAAAGAGAACAGGAATATCCAGCATATCTGTGTCCACGTCCCAATGCATTTTGTATACGAGCCACGTAGTTGCACTAGCAACGGTTGAAGGCAAATAAATTCCACGATTTGTGGTTGGAAGCCTTCCAGGGCAGTGTTGGTGGTCTGCTTGGGATGTTAGCCCAAACAGGCGGCGTTGCTTCCTTGGTATTGTCATAGGGCAAACACAGTACATGATTACTGGAGAGTCTGCGGTGTTTGTGGACGTTTTGCCACGCTGCTGTGACACATTTTCACTTAGCTAACTATTCACTGTTGTGTGGCTGTTGTCCTAGAGTAAGGAGGTTTATCCTAGAGGTACACAAACTATTCAAAACATCAAGCTATTTTGTTTTTTTTTTAGTAAGTGAAAGTGCAGATTTTACTTTATTATTAACGGTTAAAATTTTAGTAATGGCATGTTATAATTATGTCAAAAAATAACATATGATACAAGTAGGCATTATTGACATTCTACTGAAAGTGTATTTTTATTTAAATAAAATTACACTTAAAAAAATATCCGCAACCGCAACAGTCCAAAACTGTCAACATCATTAATTTAAGGGCATTGCTCTTGTCGATTGAGTACATGAAGTAAACGCCAGGTCTGATATCGCCTTCTCCTTGACTCCCTTTTACGACATGACCTTAATATATTTTTTTACTTGGTCGATGTAACTTATTCTAAAACTTTACGTTACTAAAAACAAGCGTATGTGTAAGCACCTGTCGAATCTGTATACAACACAAAGTTACATCCAGTACAAAAGTACCAAAGTTGACGTACACATGATTCACCAGGGAATCGAAAGTGGTATACCATGTTAAAGTAGGAAACAGGAACAAGTCTTCAAGGTACATTTAGAATGCTATCTTTATGTATGAATTCGAGCTTTTAAAGTGCCTTCTGAGTTGAGGAAGAGAGATGGGTTTTAAAGAGATAAGTTGGTAATGGATACAAGGTGTTACGACGTGGGGTTGAATTCGGAAAGAGGTGAATGTGCTCATGAATACTAAAGGACTGTACTTTTAAAACATTCATTTAATTAAGACCTACATAATTCTGGTAAAGAAATCAAAGATGCCAAAAGTCAAGAGGTGTATTCAGATAAAGTGTGATGTTTGAATCATGATTTGTCTGTAAAATAAGATGATTCGTTACTTCAAAACCTTTAGAACCATTCGGTCGACTTCCTAAAATTTTGACTACACGTTGAGACGATGGTCGTGGTCGCTGTCAAGACGCTTCAGGATATTTCGCCTATAAGGCGTTTTTGAAACTCTGATACCAGGATTCATCGAATTTTTTGACCGTGCACCCATACGAATGGTAAATAAAGTAGTAAATTATTATAACAAGAGAATTATAATAATATGTGTCGGTATTAAATTAATATTTAAAGAGTAAACAAATCAGAAGATAAAAATGTTTCATAATCTCTGTGAGTTGTAAACAAGGATCCTTCTGTTGTCGACTTTGCAGAACATCCACTCCACAGCGAGGACCTGTCATGTAGTGGGATCATGGAAAGGAAGTTACCGTTCAGAGACAGCGAAATTGTTACATAACGTTACAAGTTCATAAATTTTACATTTTAATATAAAGCTCTTTTGTTTAATTTTAAAGCATATATGCACCTACTTTATAATAACCTACTTTGTAATAATATTTTCAATTTTAATATAAGCATGTAAGCGTGGAAAATTGAAGAACGAAATAAATTTTCTTCGTACGATGTAAACAGCAGATCAAACCTAAAAATACTTCACAAAAACGAATTTTCACGTAAGTATCCTACGCCTTTTTGAAATACCACGTCACGGAAAACACATTTTGCCACATAATATTTGAAAACGAGCTCAAGGAAAGTTATTTAATTCAACAGTTATATCAAAAAGCCACCTGTTATAACGAGTTCACACCAGAAGTTTTCAGTCCAACGCCATTTGGGCAGAGGGTAGATGAGGGGAAGGGGGGGGGTCACCATTTTACACCTAACCAGTTAGAGAGGATTTATAGCTTTAGGCGCTTGCGAGACCAAGAGTTTACCTAGATTATACTAGCTTCATAATTTAGCAGCACCTAGACTGTAAAGAACTTTATTAGACAATTTAGTCCAGTCTACGTGAGCTCGAGGTAATTTACCTACTTGCTTACAAATAAACAAAGAACGACACATAGTACTTTCTGCAATACTCTTTGGGAGATCTTTTAAGAACTTCGACTGCGATTTTGTATTGCATTGAAGTAATGTAAATTAGAAGCTTGAATCTGTAAAATTTTGAAAATGTACCTCATCATCATCGTCATCATCATCATCAGTTGATATACGTCCCCACCGAGGGGCACGAGCCTACCCTGAATTTAGCGTGAAAATGTATGATACTAATTTCAGTTTGTAACAATTTTCAGCAATGGACAAGCTCTTGAATTTGATATAACATCAACCTTGGTGGCCCCTCGTGAAAACTGATGAAGATTTTTTTCGTCAATATTAAACCCCAACATTTTTATAGAGAATATCGAAAATGTAAAGGTACTACATACTAATCAAAAGTAAATTGAATTTTAATTATTTAGGCTACCGGGAAATTGACATCATTCAGGAACTGATGAACCGTTTAAAAGCTTTTATGATAATCCAGAAGTTCCTATACCTGATGCCTACCGGAAATTGGTGCCAACCAGGATATTGTTTAGTGTAATATAATCGATTGTCACAACATTAAAACACAGCAAATGTCGAGTTCGGTCTTTGTGATCCGAATAATGTGAATCAGATGTTATTTTAGGTAATGCAAGGCTTAGGTTCAGTTCATATCAAAAAGCGACGCGAAGCGACTGAAGATGCATCTCGTTGTACCATGAAGTGACAGGTCGCACCGCGTGGCGCAGAATTTTCGTGGAATTTCCGAGTTCCGTCGATGAAATGTCAATATTTTTGCATAGTACTAAAGTTCTATATTGTAGGTTATACGCTCCTGAAAAGTGCGTGCCGCGGCGCGTCGCGTCCCTTCCCTGTGTGAATTGACCCTTAGTCCTTACTAGTAAACAGAAAATAAAACATGAAGTCCTAGGTGAAACCGCGGTTCGCAAAAGCTATAAAGTAACAGGGATAACACACACAGACTATAAATTCATGACAACCTCAAAGTAAAGTAAAGTTCCATTATCTGCTAACAGGAAGTCGACAACATATAGGATAGACTGTGCTGTGTAAATTACCAGCTTTGAACTAAGCTTACTATTCATTGCTCCGTCTCTTAGTGGAACCGAGTCTACAGTAAAGTTAGCAGTAAATATCATGACTAGTCGCTTTATGAATGCATTCGAGTCTAAAATTTAATTAAAAGTATTTTACGGTCGCCCTAATTGAAATCGTGCTCACTACCTGAGTTTCTGTTCACCTAACGGTGCCTAGGATTTCACTGACTAATTATTAATTTTGAAATGGATCCCGGCGGAAACAGTTTGTTTCTCAAAGGAATTTATCATCGAGTGAAATCATTTAGGGTAATTCGGACCGCTGATTCTCGCGCATCCATTATACTTATACCAACTATTGAAGTAAGTTTCTAGTTGATAAGTATAGGTTATTTTTTGCAATACATGTAACTTCAATACCCAAAAATTTAATTAAAATTCTATCTATCTTTCTCATATCAATTTCTTGAATTAAACTCAATCTACTAGTTGAAATGGTTAGGTATTTTTTGCACAGTTACTTTTAGTATAAAATACAGCTTCAGAGATCACTGATTGACATCTAGAACACATTCTTTTTTATTTAATTTTCTCAGTCTCGCAAAAATCTTAATTTGCACATTTTACTTTTTTGCTTCAAATACCGTGAAAGCGAAGTCATGAGCTGATAGCATATCTGTTACAGGTTGGTCTAGGCTTCTCAGAAATTTCACCCATTCGTGGTAATAGTAGTAATTCAGACAGAACTGTATCGATTTAACTGTAGCTAGAAAGCTCACATTGGTTGTGGATTGCGTAATTAGCATATTATACGGTAGAGTCAGTTATTTTTGTGAAAGTTGAAAAAGGTTGATAAATTGGAACATTCATATACTAGGTCTCTAACACAATCAGAACTATTATTATAATCTCTTAGATCCAAATACTTATCTCCAGACAAAGCCCTATAGTGGGCGCCCTTTGTAAGATTGTACAGGCTTTTCCCATTCCAAAAATCCTTTTTGACATGGGGTTTTACTTTTCCTAGCATAATTTCAATAAACAAAATATTAATAAAATATTATTGTATACTTAGCTCTAATCTTAAATTTTCAAATCTGGTCTAACAACATTTTTTTTTGTTCTGAATAAATAATGTTATGATTATGACAAAGCCGGCCTTAAATTATTATTTTACTCCGTTAGAGATAATCCTAACAAGGTCAGAAGATTTATACAGACTGGTACTACGCTTCAGAAACGTGAACTGACGTCTTCGTCAAAGTAGTATCTAATCTAGAAATATGAAAGAAAAAATGGCGTGATCTGTCAAAAAAGTAGTCCGAGTATATCTTATTCCAGGATACAATCCACCATCCTGCCATATCGAAATGCCTGCCTTATCAAAATCTTTTCACCCGTAAGCTGTGAAACAGCAACAAATAAGCAAATAGACAAAATTACATTATAAGTATAAGATACGTATAGATAATTCTAACGCTCTTATAATACTTACTTGTATACCTAGTAATTGAAAAAGTATCACAGAAAATTTAAATTTTTATTTCTATAAAAATTCTAATCGAAGTCCACGGGTGGCAAGAGACAATTTTTAAGTGGTTCAAGTTGAGTTCAACAAGCGGACCCACAAAGGAGCTGGAGTGACGCTCCACCGTCCAATAAGATCAATATCTTTACTTAAAAGGGTAAGGGGGGTCGATCTCTTGTTATCCCAAGAGGGGTAAATGGAAATAGTGGAGAGGAAGTTCAAGCAAAATATCATTAAAATCTTGTCTCGCATATTTTTTGACACTGGTTTTATATCAGTCCTGTTAGGTTTTTGAATTTAGAAAGAGGATAAATCTAACCAACAGCAATCAAAATTATATGACTTATTTTCATATGACAACATGACGGTTCATAAAATATTGTCTTTATTGACGTTTGACGTTAAATAAGAAAAGTATAATTTATGCATTCATTACACAATTAATTTAATACCTATTAGTTAAGATTAATGAATATTTTATATTTGACTAGCTTTTTTTATAATTTGTGTCTCAAAATAATACATTTTCATGAATATAATAACGACATGGCCTAAATTGGCTACTTTCCCCAATTTTGACATTCAAAGCTTAAATATTAAGTGAAAATTGTGACCTTATGGATTACAAAATGAAGAATTATACTTACGAATTACGAAAATTGTAATATATTCATGAAAATGTTTGTATTTTAGACACAATAACTTTATTACTTGTGGTGGCGCCACTTATCCCACCGAACCACCTTATGCGTTTCAATTTTGATTGCAGTTTCCAAGAAACACACATTGTTTGTCATTTTGAAACAGTTACAATGTACCATTGTTAAATCGCATTACTAAAGCATAATAATTGACGTATCCTGTTCTAGAGAATTTCGGCCTGTATTAGTGTGTAATTCCCTTCGATGCCGATTGAGAAATACGGGAATCGGAACACCCTATGCGTTCATTATTGTCGAAGTACGCAAATCCGATTTCACGGTAGCTATGTCTAAATTACATTTCGTATATTGGCATCCTCCAGTATTCGGAATACTAATACAGACGCATATGGTTAGCATTGAGTACGAAAATTGAATTATTCGTGCCTACAATGCTAGAATTAATAAATAAGGACAGACACAAACCGAAGAGAAGTCACCAAAAAAATATACGTATAAATTACTTCTCTTATCTTTGACGTACTCTAATGTTATTTTGCTTAAAGGGCAAACACTCGTGGCTCGCACACTCCAATATAATACTTCTCTACATGAATGTTGATAAATCTGAAATAAAAAACTACAATCCTATTTAGTGTGATCTCATATCTGTACAAACTACTGATCAAAGTGATTCACAATTGTATAAGAAAGTGTATAAGAAAGAGATCAGTTATAATTTACAGTTTACCGCGCCTACATCAACAAAACTTTAACAAATGCTTCAAGATTGAGCATGGAGGGCGGGCTTAAAATTAACATGAGCAAGACACAGATTATAACCAATAACACGAAACGCAAGGTAGAGGTTGATGGTATTATGTCAACGATTACTATTTGAGCCAGCAGGTCTTATTCAAAAACAGGCAAGAAATATAAATCGATCGCCGCATCGAGAACTCCTGGAAGAGTTTCTCTGTTTCATGAAACAATTCATGAAGGGAGATCTTACTCTTTCACTAAAGCGCAGATTAATCGTTATGGTGTATCCTGCCCAAATATTTATGATATTATAATATAAATTCATTGCATATTTTGTATAAATTTGTTGGATTTACAACCACAAACCCACCTGAGTGCAACATCAAAATGTGAGTGGTCCTTAATTGCGTTGATACACAAAACAGTGTTAAAGATTCTGGATTGGCTTTTTTATTTCAATAACTGTTTTTCATTGGTCTTATCCAGGAGACGAGAGTCAAGAGCAAATCTTTCTTTAATAACCACAGTAATAAAATAAAAGCTATGCTTTCTCTACATTCATTTCTTCTTAATAAACACCCATGATAATCTGCGAAGAGCTTAATAGGTTGCCAAGTGTTAACTTTCTGACTAATAGACCGTTTAGCGAGACTTTATTCCCAAGGGGAATGCGCATTCGTTATAGTTGGAAAGTTTGGTCAAATAATTCCCAGTAAAACCCGCAAATTATGACTGAGCACCTTCTTCAGTTATGTGCAAATTGTTTTGTTTATTAATACTAAGAGCAGTCATTATACTTAAAATTAAAATGAGTTTTAGACGGAACATTAAAAAACTGAATTGCATGATTATTAATTTTTCTCATGGTCAGTCCTCTAAAATATTTTATGACTATCCAAGTCTCACATTTGCACGATCCGCAATATTTTAATTACTTACCAACACGTAATATATATATTATCTTTAATTTTTTATTAAAATTAGTTTGGACTGATTCTCGGTCACTGTGACTAAAATTACCAAAACAGTTAAGGCAGGTATGTCTTAAGCTTAAATCTTGAAATTAATTCATACAAATTTGTCAAATACAAATTAAAATCAAAACACTTTATGTTCAGCGTTAAGGTGCCCATTATTTTCAATCCGGCTTATTTACTAAAAGGTCAAGAATAAAATTATGCAACAGTATCGAAGACGGTATTCAGTTATATAATACTTAGAAAATGTCCAATGTCAAGCTGGTTCTCAAAGACCGTTAGTAATCCAGTTATAGAACCTTTCAGAAAATGCTGTCGTTTGAAATCTTAATTATAACTTTTTCGCAAATTGATTTACGCTGAAGTAACGAATGAAAATCTATTTCAATAATATAAATTTTATGCAGTTTAACAAATATACCTCATAAAAATAGCCAAAAAAAAAGACTTACAGATTATGGCTTATTTTATTACTTTATAAACTAAGATTCATAAATTAAAAAAAATTATTAAAAAATTATGATAAATCATAATTTATCCGTTCGTGTCCGTTCTATGAAAATAGAATCTTGAACCATGCTTGCCAAATTGTTTGTCAAGCATTGGCCTGTGTCCTGCAATATAGTATTAATTAAGCAGCTGTCATAGAAGTGCCTACACAATGTCATGTCATAATATTGTAACTACCTAATGAAAAATTTGATCCTTTTGTTTTTATAATAGCTATCTTCTACTATAAAAACCAGCTAAGTGCGAGTCGGACTCGGACATGAAATTATTATTTATTTTTGACGCCAATAAATAGATAAACATTCTGTAAAAATTTCAAACGTCTACCTGTTGCCGTAATTAATATCGAGCAAAAAACGCAAAATAATCACGTTTGTTATGATAGGTATAAATTTTTTAGTATTTGTTGTTTTAGCGGCAACAAAAATACATATCACCTGTGAAAATTTCAACTGTGTAACTAGCTATCACGGTTCATGAGATAAGCCTGGTGACAGACAAACAGATGGACGGACAGTGGAGTCTTTTTTTGTTGATAATGGGTTTGTTGTCTTCTAGTCTTGGTCAAAAACAGTCTAGGACAAAGACAAAGTCGACGATGGAATAACGTTTTTTACTCTTTGAGTACGGAACTAGGGGAATTAAAATAAGAACAAATCTACGTTTCAAATAGCTTTTAATATGACACCAAACGAACTGAAATTACAAAATATTCCCAAGTTTCCTATGAAGCTCTCAGTAAAATAGATCCATCGTAGCTCATATCATAGTAAAACAGTTTTTGTTTGCTACTTCATTAGGTAGAGCAAACACCAGCGCCGCAGACGCGAGATGCGGTTGTTTTCTCAAAAAACAAACAGACAAGATGGATCCTTCGAATACTAATACACTTCGCATATCATACGGGGTGTAAAAGACAGCTTCCCGCAAACTGATAGGGTTGCACCGTCAACGAAATTGAACAACTTTTACAAGGAAATCCTTTCAGGAAATAAAAAAAAAATATTTTGAATTAGGTGGTCATTTTGTATGTGGAGGTTAAAATTATTTTTCATATCCTGAACAAATTTCCTGGTGAAAGTTGTTCAGTTTCGTTGACTGAGCAACCCCTATCAATCAGTCTGTATGAGGTCCCAGTTAGTGAAATTATTAGTTTTTATATATTTTTATTTTCTTTAATTCAAAAACATGAAATTATAAAAATGAAACAGTCTCATTTTAAACTTTTCAAATTACTTTAATAGAAGTATAGTCTTGTTATGCGTCACATCACATCACAAAGCTTATGTACTGTACAGCTATAAATAACATAAAGTCGTAAATACATTATAGAATCATATTCTACACGAGTAGGTACACGCGACACGTGCCTTTAACCTGTCCTTTAAGAAAGTAGGTACTGATCCAAAATTCAACAGACAAAGGCTGTCTCTTATGTACAGTTCAATGACCCTGATAAAGGCAGTGTGTGATATTATCTAGAAACAAACAGTTATTATTTCAGAATTTATTTATCCAGTACTTGACAGCAAGCATTGTCTTACTTTTCGGAAAATCATGTGAACGTCAGGATCTTCGTATCAAGGCCTAAAATTCAAACTTAGAGACACTATTATTACTAAGTAATGAATGTGACATTATGCGTTTTCGGATTCGATAATCAATCATTTTGCACTGTCGGTCCGACTTCACACGATTACCTATGCGTATGACGAATTTTGCAGTAAGTAATCGTCTTTAGTTGATAAGTTAAGGTATTAAATAGGATTAAACAATGTTTATTATATTTGCTTTGGCATTTCTGATATCAGCAACCGCTCGGATAATGTGACAATCATACTTGTTGGACAATATTGCGCGGAGTTTCAAAGTGGGGCGTTATCAATTTCTAACAGCAGCTCCTGTCTTTATAAAACCTGTTTTGTTTGTATTCCGCAACGCGTCGGGAACGTATTTGATGGATCGTACACTATACTAAAACAATATCGCATCTTCTATGAAACTGTAAGTAAGTAGATACTTTTTTCTAACTAATTAATTATTTTATTTTTAAGGAAACGAAAGAAAGATACGATTTTCATGAAAATGAATTTTAATTAATGACATTTAAAATTTTATAGCCATGGAAACATAGTGCTATTACAGATTTTCTTGTTGATGATAAAATATTTACCTACAAATGATAAGTAAATTAGGACAGTTTATGCTAATATTAACATAGTTTATCTTTGTTTGACTTTCATCAGCCAAGGTCACAAAAGGTCTTAATCTTAAGGCCCTAGCGACGGAAAGTCAAACAAACTTTAGGAAATTATATTATGTAGATTCCATTCAACGGTCCACTAAGTTTCAAGCCTGAATAGGGCGTTTGCGTCCATTTTGTCGTTAAATTTGGTACGGTCCCTATTAACATTTCCTAGTCATTGTGTAAAGTGCAACTGCGAACTTGGTTCGAAACACAATTGCTCGGTTTCAACTCCTCACGACTGACTTTGGAAATTCTATGCCGAATAATTTCAATTTTATGTATACTGCACGAAACGTCGTCAGAATGTTGTTCCGCTCTTTTCATGTATACAAATTGAAACTTGATAGCTACCGGAATAGAATGGAGTTTTGTACAGATATTTTTGAAGGAATAGGTTTTCCAATTTATATTCTTTCCGATGCTGATTTTCTTCCTCTGTTTTGGAAACGATTTGTTAAGGAAATATTTAAGATTTTTTGAGAGAAGAACATTACATTACTTAAAGGCAAGGCAAAAAAATAAAATGAATTTAAATTCAAGTGTTTTTTTTTGTCATATCAATTTCGGTTCAGCTTTTAAAAAATCTAATTCATAATAATATAGTAATTCGTAATACATATTACTTACTTTATAAGTAATAATTTGCTCATTTATATCTTCTGAACTAAAGTGATAGGTAATTTTGCAATAGGTATCAGTTCGTTTTAGTTTTGTTATTCTATAATATTTATTAATTACCTTTATTTTGTACAATATTCAAATAATACCTATACCTACTCTATATCTTTTAAAACAGCTAAAACAAAACAATAAAATACGATTATAATATCAAAACAGCTCTCTCTAGGTACACGACAGCCGCTGTTTTTGCATGGAAATAAGCAAGGCGAGCGAAAGCGTGTGTACAAGTGAAAACGTCGAGTTTGCTCTCTTGAATGTATGCTAACTGAACAACGTTATTGTTTACAAGCTCGTTCCACCGCGCCGGGATTGTGTGGTCGTGAAAAATTTTATTCACCACGTCGGCAGCGTATTTAAGCCGTGTTCGCGCTTGCTTTACATTAATTACCTAGGTCTTTTTATAACCAAATAGTGGTATACAAGTTTGAAATCCGGTTGATGGTAAGTCGGCACTGTAAGCTGTACTAGGGATGAAATCGTTACTAAGTATTAGAACAGCAAAGCGAATCGCTCACTGGGAAACCTACGGTAAAATTGACTGAGGTAGAACCAAATCATCTACCGTATGAGTATTTTTTTTAATCTTGCTAGTAACTTTTCATATTTCATAACATTCTTCATTAAAGCCAATACGGCAAAAACATTATCTCTGAAAACTTGTTTCAAGTGAAAATCGTTGCTTCATAAAAGCCGTTCTCAGTTGTACATTTGTCATTTTAATAACCTAACGCCGCCGTCTGCGGTAATAAAATTATTTCACAGTAAACATTTTGAGAATTAAATTTTAAGGAGTCCTCTTTGGGAGTAATAGCCTATTTTGGCAGGGACGTGGTGGAACTTAGAGAGGAATGGAATTAATTGAAAATCTTTTTCTTATTTTTTTTTATTCTTTTATTTCCATTAGTTCAATAGACCTAAAGAACAGTCAAAGCTTTTAAACTTTAACTAAATTTTATAACTTTAAACACACAAATTTTTTGTTAGGTCTTTCTTGATTTGGTAGATACTTACTTTGGTAATAATAAAAATATTTATTGACAAAGTCGCTCCAATGTGTGCTTGGAGTAGGATTAAATTTTAATAAGGATGAAAAAAATATTTAAATATTTTAGTTCCTATGTTTTACTTGAAATACATTTTTCTTCTTCCGAATTGCTTTTCACGCCATTTACTCATATTTACATTTATTTGTGATATTTCCCAACACTAACGCAGAGCAATAAAACGCTGGTAACACAAAACCTCACTTCAGCAACAGCAAGACTTGGCTTCGGATATAGCGTAGCGATAAGCGGCACGACAAGCGCATGGAAAAAATTATTGAACCATGTTTTTGAAATGTAAACTCTATCGATGGTACACTAATTGAAGGAAATGAAAAAATGCACTGCTATATAAAACGGTAAAGTCTGTTACCTACCACAAACACGTCAATTGGAAGCTGCAACAATTTAAAATTTATGGATCAGTAACTGAAAATGTCACGAATACATGCGAGACACGGAATTGACGCTTTGAAATTCGCACCGCCTGACGCGCCGCGCTAGGCATGGTCAAGTCCTTACGCGCCCAATTCGCTTACCTGCAAATGCGGAGAAAGTAGATTTACAAGCGAACGTCAGGGTTCACCGTTGAATTCTACTTTATATATAGCTTAAAACCGCCTGCCACGTTTTTTGACTTTAATTATTTTCAACACTTTTTCTCCGAAACGTTTCTTTCGCTAGTCTTTTATTACACCTTCAAGTTTAGCGAGAAAAAGCTGTCAACTTTATGAGAAGGGCATTTTACATTCCTACGCGGCTTCGTGGGATCATTCTAAGGTCAGACGCGAGGCAACTAAAGAAATTCAAAAAGGCCCTGACTAAAATTTGCTAAGGATTTCATCAAATATTTCAGAGGTAAACGAGATGGCGTTTTAAGACGATCACTAAAATACTTAAGAGCAAGAAAATTGTGTGTATTTATGTGATGATATCCTAAATTTTTTGACCAATGTTTTTTCGTATTTTATTCTTTTTGATTATATTTTGCACACGCTATATGTGGCGTGCGTGTTGCCATGCCACCTCTTTGCTACTACTTTTTTATCCCATCTTTTCATGTCATCTTGTCATTCTTCTTCATCTGTTCTTTTCCTTTCATCAAGAAAACTAGTAAAATATTTTATGTGTTTAACATTACGAATTCGTGTATATTACTGTAAATATTTATCTGTAAATATAACAATAAACTTATTGTAAATAGTCCTGAAGTGTTGTGATATTCTGCCTAGAGTTAACTTCCCACAACTGGTGACCGCCGATCTCGAACATGCCCAACGAAGGCGAAGGCGAGCCGCAGATTCCATTACCACCGCCCCAGCCCAACCCAGCCTTGCAACCACAGCAGGATGGCGTTATCATTAACCCTCAACGCAAAAAAGAGTTCGACGATATGCTACGGAACGGTACTGCTCGTCGCTCAGAGAGCCCATGGTCGTCACCTCTGCACTTGGTGCCCAAGAAAGACAACAGCTGGCGACCATGCGGCGATTACAGAGCCCTGAATGCAAGAACAATTCCAGACCGCTACCCCATCCGCCACATACACGACTTTGTTTACCAACTTTCCGGCTCAACCATTTTCTCTAAATTAGACCTGGTCAAAGCATACAACCAAATTCCCGTCGAAGAAGGTGACATCCCCAAAACTGCTATAACCACTCCCTTTGGATTATTTGAATTTCCCATGATGACGTTCGGCTTGAGGAACGCCGCGCAAACCTTTCAACGGTTTATTGACGAGGTTTTGCAAGGACTGGAGTTCACCTACGGATACCTGGATGATATCCTCGTGTTCTCCAAATCTGAAGATGAACACCTCCGACATCTGCAAACGATTTTTCAGCGCCTTAAAGACTACGGACTCCTTATCAACGCTGCCAAATGCACGTTCGGAGTCAAAGAAGTGACCTTCCTGGGATACCACGTCTCCGGAAAAGGTATATCACCCCTGGAAGAAAAGGTGGATGCCATTCTGAAATACCCACCACCAACTACGGCCAAACAACTTCGTCGCTTCCTAGGCATGATCAATTATTTCAGAAGATTCATGCCTCTCGCAGCCAAGACGCAAGCACCCCTCAACGACGCTCTTAAAAACAAAGTCAAAGGAGCAGCACCTATTCAAATGACGGAAGAAATGCTCACTGCCTTCAATGACTGCAAGCACAGCCTTTCACAAGCCACACTCCTCGTTCACCCTGACACTGACTTGGAGTTGGCCTTGTTTACCGACGCGTCAGACGAGGCAATAGGTGCCGTCCTACAACAAAAGAGAGGACAATCTTGGGAACCATTGGGATTCTTCTCCCGCAAACTATTACCGTCTCAGAAGAAGTACAGCCCTTACGACAGGGAACTGCTCGCCATTTACGAGGGAATCAAGTACTTCAAGTACATGTTGGAGGCTCGAACGTTCATCGTCTTCACCGATCATAAGCCCATCACATTCGCCTTCAAAACCAGGAGAGACAACTGCACCCCGAGACAGTTCCGATACTATGACTACATTTCACAATTCACAACCGATTTGAGGCACATATCAGGACAAGACAACGTCGTCGCTGACGCTCTATCACGCATCGAGGAGATAATCACAGGTGTCAACTACGAGGATCTTGCAAAAGATCAGGACAGAGATCCTGAATTGCAAGCCTTACTTACCAAAGACACTGCACTCAGTCTCAAGCGCTCAAATCAGAACAGCGTGTACTGCGATTTTTCAACTGGCAATCCACGTCCATACATCACACCAGCCTTCCGCAAACAAGTCTTCCATCAAATCCACAATCTCAGTCATCCTGGCGCCGCCGCAACCGCAAAAATGGTCTCCCAACGTTTTGTATGGCCTGGAGTTCGCCGTGACTGCAGACTATGGGCCCAACAATGCACAGACTGCCAACGGAATAAAATCTCCCGTCACACTTCCGCACCCTTGTCCACATTTTCTACCCCTTCCGGTCGCTTTTCCCATGTCCACATGGACATTATCGGTCCCTTGCCTTACTCTTCCGGTTTCACGTATTGTCTCACCGCCGTAGACCGATTTACACGATGGCCTGAGGCATACCCTATCGAGAACATCACCGCAGAGACCTGTGCCCACGCTTTCATCAACGGCTGGGTGTCACGCTTCGGTTGCCCGGATACCATCACTACCGATCGTGGACAGCAGTTCATGTCACACCTGTTCCAGAGCATCGTCAAGTTGATAGGCGCCAACCACAGCCCGACCACATCATATCATCCTCAATGTAACGGCATGGTAGAAAGACTCCATCGTCAGCTCAAGGCCGCTATAGCATGCCACAACAATTCCCAATGGACTGAGGTTCTTCCACTCGTACTCCTGGGTCTGAGGAGTGCATGGAAAGAGGACCTGAAAAGTTCGTCGGCCGAATTAGTCTACGGGGAACCGCTCAAGCTTCCAGGTGAATTCTTCACGCCATCTTCAACATACCTTACTACCGACCCCGCAGACTTCTCCGCGCGCTTGCGCCAACACATGGCCACGTTATCACCTACGCCTGGAACACGCCATGGTAATAAGACATTCTACACCCCTAAAGACATCTTTAAGTCAGAATACGTCTTCCTGCGCCAAGGCCCAATGAAGCGAGCACTCGAACCAGCATACTCCGGTCCTCACAAGGTTCTGGAAAGAAACGAAAAGACTTTTAAAATCGACGTGAACAACAAGGAAGTAACAGTCACAATCGACAGGTTGAAACCAGCGTACTTGGCACAGAATGCATCAGATGACACGATGACACCCAAGCCACCTGCTTCGCCCGCTCCAACACCGACAGTTCCATTGCCTCCAGCCTCGCCTACTTCACCTGAAAAGAAAACACGCAGTGGCCGAGTCGTTAGATTCCCTGACCATCTCCAAACCTACTATCGACCGTGAACCGGTCTCGGTGGGGGAGTATTGTGGCGTGCGTGTTGCCATGCCACCTCTTTGCTACTACTTTTTTATCCCATCTTTTCATGTCATCTTGTCATTCTTCTTCATCTGTTCTTTTCCTTTCATCAAGAAAACTAGTAAAATATTTTATGTGTTTAACATTACGAATTCGTGTATATTACTGTAAATATTTATCTGTAAATATAACAATAAACTTATTGTAAATAGTCCTGAAGTGTTGTGATATTCTGCCTAGAGTTAACTTCCCACACTATATACGTTTTTAAAAGCTGTGCATTACTGATAAACAGACTTATAAGATCTTGTGTAAAAAAAAGATTCAATTTTATTTAAAATGTATTCCAAAATAAATATTCCTTCCGGTTAATCACCATGAACAGTAAACCTAATAATTCGAGGGGATCTGCTTTAAATTTACACAAAATTATTACCCAAAAAAATTAATTTTGAAATAATTCAAAATTAATTTTGTTGGGTAATACGTTATTAATATACCTACGAAAACCCAATGTAATTTTTATAAAGCCGAGTATGGATCATACATAATCATAAATATAATAATATCAGGTAATAATCATTCATTACGAGCATGAACAAAATTTAATGTTGCTTTATCAATAAATTACTTGAGCGATTCGTTACAATGATTTCAATTAATTTTATTGTAATTACTAACGTGAATCAAACAAATGCACACGAAATAATTATCTTTATTCAATGCCTCCGTGGTTAAGTGGCCCGAGCCAAGGGATCCCGATCCGGAGGTCCTGGGATCGATTCCCAGAAGGGGAACACAAAGTTGATATTTGTCAATTTATCAGTTTGTGCGATTTTCCCCAGTTTGTCTAGGACAATGCAGGCTGAATTACTTGATAGTCTGGAAGAAAATTAATTAAAACGTGTTCACTTAGCCTGTTGGATATAAACAAAAAAACAAAAACATCAATTTAAGAAATAAATAAAACCTACCTTTGAACTAATTCTGGGCCAGATTTAGGTAGCTAAATAAAATATTAGCTCAAATTGCTCTTAAATTTTGAATTTTTTTACCTAAATACAAAATAAAAATATAATATTAAAGGCTCAAACAAAATGCCGCCACAACCGTAACTATTGTTAATGACTTTATAATGAACCTTTGACATGTTAGCTCATTCGTAATAGCATAATAGATTTTACGTAAATTTACGTGGAAATTGTCAGATTTTATCGCTTTCTGAATAATCAGGGGCTGGAATAGGGGGCATTAATCATTAGATTTACTAGAAACCTTTGAATAAGTAATTGCTATTGAATATTTGGTAAGTAGCTAAGTTAGGTACTGCCAGGTTTCAAAGTGAAGTATTTCTTATGCGTAGATATTTTATAATAAATTATTGTAAAAAGTATTTTACAATAAGTAAGGCTTATCTTACTTAGTATTTACTACACTGCTTGACTGGGAGAAATAAAAAAATAATATACCAGATGATTTTTTTCTCGGATATAATTTATGTGTATGCCAATGACGGTCGCTAGCGATTTCTGAGTATGCCAATGATAGTCGTTATCGATTTCTGAGTATGCGAATGACAGTCACTAGCAATTTCTGATTATGCTGATGACAGTCGCCTGCAATTTCTGAATATGTCAGTCAATGATAGTCGCTAGCGACTTCTGAATAGGTATGCGAATGTCAGTCGCTAGCAATTTCTGAGTATGCCAATGACAGTCGCTTGCAATTTCTGAGTTTGCCAATGAATGTCGCTAGCGATTTATTTACACCGCGCGTCACTGTGAAGGGGTCGACGTTTTTTGAAGGCAGTCTGAAATGAAAATATGTTACCCAACTCCTTAAATCCAATTTTCAAGCACAATTAAACATTTTATTAAATTCTGGTATTGATTTAAACATTTCGCAGCCAAAAAATAATTAAATGTGAAAAAGCACATTCGTTTAGAAAATTCTGGTGGAAAAATAGGAGTTGCTGCGAACGTCGGGGCTGCCCAGGTGAATGTGGAACGGTTTGATGTATGGTTCTAAATAAATATGCCGTGAACAGTTCCCCCTTTTTTCGTTCGAGCCATGTAAAACAAAGAACTTGCTGTACTGGAATCGGTTTTTGGATTTTATAATTTATTTTGAGTTTACAATTTTCATATTTTTATAACTATTTAGTCTATGATTTAGTCCATGATGAACATGAACATTGTGGTCCGTATACACTGACATTTAAAATGCGCTTTGTAATCATTATTATTTCAAAATGGTTATGAGAAATAGAAACATAATATTAAAAACAGTACTGACGTTTGCTTTAGATAGTGATCCTACCCGAGTTTTTTTTTTGTACATTTTGAAAGTTAGGTACACAACTACCTACTTAAAAAAAATTTGCACCAAGGAACATTTTAGTAAAAAGTTTTTGTGTTTAAAGATAGTCTTGACACATTTATAGAAAAGCTCTATTAATGTAATCTGTAAGTGCCATGTATCTCCGTTTACATTATATTGAACATTTTAATACACGCACGAATGCATAACACACGCAGGTACTTAGGTACATACTTCTTTTTTCCCACGAATACGTGACGGAAGGGACCTGAATGTGCATTGAAGCAAAAATATTTTTTGTAAAATTTCTTTAGTATAAAAATCTTTTTAAATTTGTTTGTAAACCAGATAATATAAACAGTTATTACAGAAAACAATAATTACAAGCCAGGAAAACACGAGTAAACAGCGTTTCAGGCAACAATTCTAACATACCAAAGAATAAAAGTTTCCAACTGCTTAAAAGCGGAAAAAGATTTTCAATTAATTCCATTCCTCTCTAAGTTCCACCACGTCCCTGCCAAAATAGGCTATTACTCCCAAAGAGGACTCCTTAAAATTTAATTCTCAAAATGTTTACTGTGAAATAATTTTATTACCGCAGACGGCGGCGTTAGGTTATTAAAATGACAAATGTACAACTGAGAACGGCTTTTATGAAGCAACGATTTTAATCAAATTTCCGTTGCTCCACATTCACCGGGTCAAAGGAGGTATTTCTATGTAAAATTGTTTGTGCGTCGGCGTTGTTGCTACAAAATTCATAATCGGGAAACTCTACGCAAGATTGCTTGGTCTTTATCTTACATAACACCTTACAAGTAGGGCACTTTGTTATGATTTTGATAATACATACATAAAGTCACGCTAATATCCCCTACAGGGTAGGCCGACCATAAAACGCTTAGTAAAAACAAAACAAATTCATAACCAAATTCATAATATAATGATACATAATAAATTATTTAGGTTATATAAAAAGTTGGTTCGTTACTGTTTTTTACCTTTTTGACGGCTTTAGGAAAGAGCTAGCAAAATAGAATAAGTAAGCTAATTTTAAAGAACTCAAATCTTGTATTATTTCGTCTAACATTGATAACAGAAGCAAAGCTAGTCGCAGCTTTCTATCATCTCTGTATCGTTTTTTGAGCTTTGAAGCCTAAACGTTTGAACGATAGTGTGTATGGCAGAAAAAGCCAGCAGCAGTTTCTAGTAAATTAAACGGGGCTATCACAGGATTCGAACCTCAAAGCGACGCGTCCTCGACCATCGTTTGACGTGAAACATTCATTCGAATTTTGTTTCGCGTTTGACGCATTAAGGGTACGCACAATTTTATCCAATATTTCGATTTTTTCACAGATTTTGTAACATTTGTCAGTTTTGTTTGGTACTTGGTCAAAATATGTATGATAATGGTTTAGCTGGCAAATTCTACACTATTCTATGCCACCATTACTTTTTGGGTCATGATCCTCATGAGTCACGTTTTAATATTAATTTTCTCACTTGTTTTATTTAATTACCTATACTTACCTATTTATAAATCTCCTTCATTTATAAAAAACTATGTCATTAAAGTAATGATATTTAATTCACAGTGAATTCACAAGAATTTGTATTTGTATTGTATTACACAAGTAGCTCTTTGCATATGTACGTGCCATTGCATTGATTGTCAGGAAATCCATTCCATTCTCTCAATTTGATTGTAAATCGCAAATCCCGGCGTTCCCCCGGTGTAACTAATACCACGCATATTCCAGAATCCGATTTGAAACTTACAAATTGTATCACAAATTGTAATTCTATATCGAGAGACGAAATGCAAAACGTTTTAAGCGCCATTTCTAAATCTTTTCAAAACAGCATTTTCTAGTTTTTACATAAAATAAAATGTTCAATTATTTGTGAATGTTCTGCAAATCGGTTAAGAAAAATGTGTTATATAACACCAGGTAGACAACATAATTACAAAGTAAAGGTAGAAAAATTAGAATTATAATATGACAAATAATTATTAAAGCTAATTTTACGCATTTTTGTCTGTCATACACTGTCGTTTCAAAATGACTTCAATTTTTTTAAGGATTCAAGTGTTAAAAATATGTTTGTACTCAACGTGACACGTGACCTAGATCAAATGAAGCCATACATAATTATCACCTCTGACTCCGAATATATCCATAAGTCAATATTACCCTTAGTGTCGCTTCATACGTTTTGCTTTTCATCCGTCGATATGCAAAACTGTACGTCTCCACGTTGATGATACACAGGTTCACATTCCATTCTGCAAAGCGAATTTCTCTGTTGATGTTTAAGCAACGTATCGATGGGTGAGCCCGACCCAAACTGGAGGGATGAATTCGCATTCTGATCCAAATCCAAGTTCGTTTTGATAATTTTATATTTGCCAAACCTGACGCTTCTTTTCTTGAGTACCTACAGCCAGTTATATCTACCGGGAGAAAAAAATGTTGCTGACCAAACTTTAGGGTACGAATCTATCCATGAAACTGAACAACTTTTCCCAAGGAACATAAGCCGATATATGAAAAAAAAAATGGCCCTCCCATACAAGGGACTCGAGCCGCTGACACCAATTGTATGGGACGGCCAAATTTAATCATTTCATATTTCAACCTATGTTCCTTAGTAAGAAGATAGTTTTACAGATTTTTTGTTTTTTTACTTTAGGTTCACACCCTAAAGTTTGGTCAGCATTTTTTTACACCCTGTACGTATAAACTGATAAAATTTCAAAATATATTGGTATTAGGTATTGAAAACAAAACTTTCATGGCTAGCGAGCTCGACCAAAGTAGGTATAACTTTATAAACACATTTTTCTAGTGCTTCCAAGGTATCGGTGACCGTATTTCAATTTCCGTTTTATAGCTCCTTTAAAGTAGCTTAACTTGTTTGACTTGAGAGGCAAAATGTCGGCGACCCAAAACTTCTTTATCAAAATTTACTTTTATGCCCTTGGTCATAAAATGTGAGGTACCACGCGAGGTTGTAACGTGACCTGCCTATCCCGAGGGGGTTATAGCCTAACTCGTTTTGCCGCCTCCTCGCTCGATCAACACGGGTTGGTTGATGTGAGTTACGACTGGACATTTCAGTAATGCAGTTAGCCACAGCTAAAAAAAAATAAGTTCGATCGCTAGTTGATATGAAGTTTTTATGTGTATCCCCTGTGTTTTTTATCTTGCTATATAAATTTACATCAAATTTGTTAATTTCGTTCATGTTTTGTTTGATAATTAAATTTGGTCTATGAACGTTGTTTTTCGAACGTTTTTTTTTATCAGAATCTGAACGAAAGCAAACTTTTTTTATGCTAGAAGTAAAAAAATAATAGAAAACGTTATACAATAAACCTTGTCTTTTTGGTAAAATTGTCAGCACTTAATCAAACATTTTGGTAAAGCACATAATGAGCTACGTTCGTCCGCAAGAAATCTTAATGTGCCAAGAGTGAAAATTATTGCCTCCCATGAATATTTTGGCTAGAATCTCAGCATTCAACTTTCAAAGACACTTATCTGTCAGACAGATTCCTTAATCAGGCTCCTCGGCTGAGTAGGCACATTATGGGGCAGCTATGTGTGTCGTCGCACGTCCCCGCGACACCTCTACGTGACAGAGTGCCCCCAAGAGAATTGCTGGTTGAATAAAAAATAAATCCTTTTTCTCCGGCGAAATCTGTACGAAGGCGTTAAAATTGTATGTGGATGATATGTGTACGGTATGAATCGTACAAATTTTATAACATTGCTAACACGTTATGTATCTATGTATTACGTTATGCGGATGTGTTGTTGTTGTTCAGTTATACGGGGTGTAAGAGACAGAGTACCAGAAACTACTATTAGTTTATGGGTTGCTCAACGAAACTGAACAACTTTCAGGAAGTGAAAAAAAAATACTTACCCATATGAAATGATCACCTCGATCAGAAATTTTATATGGAAAAGAAAATAAAAACCGTTTTCTGAAAGAATTTCCTCCTAAAAGTTGTTCAGTTTCGTTGACTGAGTGAGCATGAGTAACCTCTATCAGTTTCTACTACGCTGTCCCTTACATCAACTATTTATATTGCGTCTGAAGCTGTCACTAGTACCTACTAGTAGTTCTATTTCATATTTCATTTTGACCTTTAAATTTCCTCGAAGAATAACTTTTCCAAAAGAAAGCAATTTATAATGTAAACATTTAAATACGTATTTATTATATAAGAACACAAAATTGCGTGTATAGTATTTAATTCACTTACTTTTTTTTTGTCATTTTGTCACATCTCTTATTTAAAAAAATAAATCAAATTAAAATTTATTTGACTTTTTAATTTTCCTTCTGACTTAATTAGCAAAAAAACGACCCTTTTTAAAATCTCCACTCCATCGCAAAAAATTGTACCGTAAGAGCATTTGAGATAGAAATCCTATACTGCAGCCAATCTTTTTAGCAGCATTCGTAGCGGCTACGCTGCTGTCACTTGCAACTCATTTCGTATTTCCACTGCAGACGCAATATGCAGCCGCAAGATGTAGGGAGCTTCAAATCAAATTCAAATTCAAATTCATTTATTATTATTCAGATTACATGGTCATTATTATATTAGTATGTGTTCTTAGTTGTAGGTTAGATACATAGGTAGTATAAGTAAGTAGCTATGTTAAACAAAACAATACAATTTATGCCATAGTAAGCACATTACTCAATTGATTACAAAACTGTATATGCACTAATTATCTAAATAATAATTATATTAAGGTGCCTAAACTAAGTACTTATGTAAAGTAAGTACTTGTATCTTAGGAACCTAAATTACTAGGAAAATGTACTCTAATGCTAAGCTAATATAATATAATTAATTAAATAACAAACGGTAGGTATGTTAACATATAGTCATCAAAATCTGGTTGTGCCTGATTAGCTGTTGATTATTTAGTTACAGTCAGTAGGTTTTCTGTCCCTTCATAGTCTTTGGATTTTAGCCATTTTGTTGCAATTTTCTTACATTCTGAACTACGTTTTTCATATATAGATAATTCAGTATTTATTTTATTGTAAAGATAAGGGCCGAGATAGCAGAAAAATCTTGCTGTATTTTCAAAATGGAACACCTGGTCTCTAACACAGACAAAACCCCTACGATTGTTTGCTTTATCTGGGTCATAAGTAGTCATAAGGTGCTGTTTGATAATGGTTTGCAAAATAAAAAGTTTTCGCACGGAGAGTACGTCAAATTCGGTAAGGAGCTGGGCCGTTGGGTAGCGGAATGGGCGGAATGTGCTGACCTTGAGAACTGCTCTTTGTGCTCTTTCAAGTTGGATCATGAAGGTTTTGTATGCACCACCCCAGGATATGATACAGTATGTCAAGAGAGACTGACATAGCGCAAGGTAAACGGTCTTAAGGAGTTTATTACTTGCTGCATGTCGAAGATTTTTAAAGACATAAATTAATTTCCGGATTCTGCCTGATAAAACTTCGATGTGTGTCTTAAAAGTAATGTGTTGATCAATTATTATACCTAGGTATTTGATCGAATCAGTCTTACTGAGCTTGGGGCAGTTACAGGGTAATCTGTTCCGGGGAAGGGGTGAGCAGATGTGAGCGTTAATGAAGAATAGGTCCGGGTCTGGTTGCGTAGCAGAAGTATAGGAAAAGGTCATATATTTAGTCTTATCAGAGTTTAAAGTAAGCCCATTTACTGAGAGCCACTGGGTCACTAAATTAAAACCAGCCTGCGCATGACGGAAAAGATTGTTCCAGCTATCTGCAGTAAAAAGGAGCGCCGTATCGTCTGCGTAGGAGATAATTTTTCCATTTGGAAGAGGAAGGTTACATAGGTCATTAATATAGGTCAAAAACAGGACTGGTCCCAAAATAGAACCCTGAGGAACCCCAAATTCAATTAACTGTAATTAGCTTGGATGCGCCTTGCGTTTGTGGTTTTATTAAAATTTGCTCTGCGAATGTGTAATTTATTTACTGCGTCTCTGTGCAGCTCATTTGGACGTTTTTAGTAGCGTGAAGTTTAGAGTATTTTAAAAATGAGATATCATTTTTATAGGACGCAATACTTAATAGTATGAGATAGGTATATGAAACGAAAAGCAACGCAATAGGAGTCAATTTTAGAAGATGTTGATGCCAAAACTTTGTTGACATAATAATTTTTTTTGCTATTTTTGAATTATCTTCATTAAAGTAATCCAAATAAACGTTGTAACCTTTGTCGAAATATTTTTTTTTGTAAATTCCTTAAAAAGTAAATACCTAATTACTTGTATCAAAAAATGCACAACTATGTTTCAAAACTCAGCAAACCCATAAAAGTTCTCTCATTTTTATTCGAACGTACGAATTGCTCATAATATTAGACAAAATTTTATTTCCGAACCTGTCATTTCCATTTCCTTTAGCATCCACATTTCAACGTCATGCAAGCAGAAGACTCTGCGTTTCCAGCTCTATATGTTTTCAAATGGAATGCTTTACAAATATATAGCATGGTTTTCTATTCAACCGTAAACGATAGTGTAGACAACGACAACAACAAAATTACAATCAACGAAACAGAAAAACTATCAAAAAAAATCTTTTGAGCCATAAAAAGGCTTCCCTATACAAAACGATTACTTTGTCAATTTGTGTGGGATCGCAAAAATGTTTTTTTTTTTTTAATGACAGATGGCAAAGCAACTCTTTTCAGTTTTCAGGACATCATCCCTTACACCCTTTATATATTTCCGAATAGAGAGCTTAACAAAATATAGCATGGAGCGTTGGCGCGAAACAAAACTGGCATTCCGCTAGGCTGGTGGGGTATGTAATGCATTCGGTTCTCTGCGTTTAGTTTCGAGAAGATTTATTGTTATAACACGACTCCATAAAAAGAAGTTTAAAGATAAATTTATGCCTGTAAGTAAAATTTAATAAAACATTTGTGGCGAAATAGCACAAATATACAGGATATTATTCGCTGAGCTACAGTCTCATAATTATTTTAGATCAAAAATAAACAACTATTTTGTCCATCCAAACGTCAAATTTCTAGTTTCATAGTCAGCTTTCTTTTAACACAGCCAGCTAGATTTTATTTTAAAAAAAATTGTCTCTTGTATTTATTTAACATTATATTTCTCTACTTAATTCACTAATCTATTGCATGTCCAGTCTACTTAATCCCCTTTTTAATTTCACTTTGCGTTTTATCGTAATGTGACGTAAGCTTTTCAAATCTTAAGCTAACAATGGATTTGTCAGACTTAGTTTTTTACTTTACGCACTTGTTTATTAATTCAACAGTGACATTGATTTCAACAAGATACTACGAAAGGTATCCAAAATAATCAAGATAAAATTTCCGGTGTTCCTAATAGCGGAGCAAAGTGAACTGTCTTTATTATTACAATAATCACGACCCAACGGCTCCCTCTAGAGCTATTTCCATAAACAAAAATTATACTTCCAAAAGGCCAAAACGCTTCCTCAGAAGTAATGAAAAGCAAAATAAGAAAGATTAATTGACGGAAAATTAAAACAATCTGCTTGTAATTTAAAAGTCTTGTTTAATGCCGAAGAAAATCTCGTCCCTTGAATGAAATAAGTTGAGTTTCTCCTTAAGTGGAATCATAAAATCTTTTTTCTTGAAAAGGAAGCGATTAATTTTTATTAAACACGAGTGCTCGTAAAACTGGGAGCTAATTATGTTCTTCGCTAACTGGCTATTCGGCACGTTGCTAACATTTTTTGGCAGTCACTCGACTTTCCTTTAGAATTTTTCGGTTAGGCTGAAAATATACAAGCACATTAAAACGTTGTAGTCTGACGAAGCGCTGTCTAAGTCTGTGTTTAAACATTTAATGTATAACCCTTTGTCATAAAACTTTAAATACTATTCTTTCTACAAAAGACTCGTCTAGTGTTCAGTTTGCTTCGGTATAAATAGTTTTAAAACAAAGAAGCGCGATGTCTTCATCTTACTAAACAGCACAATAATTAATTTACTTCATCCCTCCAATAAGCTTGGCAAGAGTTTAAAAACCTGTTGAAACTCATTTTCTCTGCAACGTATTTTTATAGCGTCGGAACTTACAAAGTATCGGCATCGCTGCACACGGTTCAGCGCAGCAGAACTTAGTTTAGCGCAATACAATACTAATTTAAACAATAGTAGGTACCTACTTAGGTTAGGTACCTGCTATATCCTTAAACTAAGATATTTTTACAAGTAAGACTTTTTAAGTCTCTAAGGGGAAATTAATTTCGAGCCACCCCTATATTACTAATGTTTTGGCCCAATCTGTAGTTATCTATAGTATTTATTTAAAAATAAAATAATATAAATTATGTAAATTTTAACAAAACTATTTTCAAATTCATTTCAAACATGTACCTTGTAGTAAAATCTATAACTCTCTCAAGCAGTCCAAAATCTCCATAAATGACGTTTCACCATCACTGGATATTCGCATTGGCCGGTAGGAAATCTCAGTCCAGTCCGCTTTTGGGCCACGGCAAGGACCCGAGACCCAACGTGATCCCATTTGCATAATAGGGGCCCAGACGGCCTTCTTCTATGTAAATGTGAAGTTTTTCGTTCGTATTAACTGTATGGCTATGGGATGATTGATATGAAACGGATCTGGTCCAAGATGATTTATGTGAAGGGTTCATGAAAGCAAATATAATGGGAATTGGACGACTGTTGACAACTGCCCCGGATGGTTTGTTTGGTTCCCGTATGTTTTTTTTTTTTAGCAATAAGTATGTAATGTAAGAAATTTTCAAATTTTATTTTACTTGATAAACAATCCATGTCTTGATGATCCAAGAACAATAATTGACAGATTTAAAGAAAATATAACATGGTCTGGATAGGATATTACCGGGAGCCGTATAACCTAAGGAACAGATGGGGCAACTGACCTCTCATGGACATCCTGCAACGCCTTGGGCATTAAAACTATGTTGTCGTCTTTTTTTGTTTCTGGAAAGTATACCTACCTACCTACCACATTCGCCAAGGATACCACGCACCATACAGTAAATTTCAAAAGCCGCTCCCACTCCTGCTTTTGCTAGAATCGTGACTGCTGTTGAAAACTAGTTAAGTAGTTCCAATTTGATCGAATCAAAGATAATATCATGACCCAAAAACCTGTGGCTCGTAAACAGACATAATTAGTTGATATAAGTTTTGTTTGAAATAGCGTGACGTACTTTCATAATTAATTTTGCGTGTTACAGTAGAGTATAAACAGTGAGGTTGTTTCAAATTTAATTTGTTGAATTGAATTTGGTTAATATGTATGTATATTTATACGGTTGACTAATTTTTTTTTTTAATAAAGTCTTTCTCCGCGCTATGTGAAGTTTTAGAATGTCTTATTCTCTGGGATAGAGCAGTACTGACAGTATGTTACATAATGAACATACAGAATAGCTAAATATTATACGAATTACCACTACACGCACTGATAAGAATGCAGTGAAAATTTAAATGCAAATGTTAAATTGAGAATTAGAACAAATTAATGTACTTTTTTTTCGGTTCACGACTTTTTACGTGTAGGTATTTACCTATGTCTTTAAGATGCTAGGTATCAGCAGACAGAAACCCGATATCACCTACCATTTTGACAAATTAGTCGTCACAACTTTGGCGTAGCGATAACGACTAGTAATTAATCTACTTCATCGGGACGCGCCTCAGTAGCTTCCGCCGTAGGTACCTATACTTGCCGTCATTTCGAAGACTGTATGATGCCTTAAAGGGTTTTAACAGATAGTAAGCGTTTACAAGGCTCAACGCTTTGCGTTACAATGCGTATACATATAATCTTATGTTCGTAGCACTTCACATTCTACGCAATGTATTACTGAATGCAGATCGCTGAACGTTTTGTTTAGACCTTAAAATGATGTTCTGGTGAGACAAGCTGCCAAAATAATTGTAAATACTATGTCTGAAATAGAGTGCAAACTAAATCGATAATCGTTTATTATTTACATACTACTCGTAGATATAAAGGTTATTCTTAAAATTTGTGGTATGTAACAGTCACATCACAGCCTACTAAATATTCAGGTATCTAAGCTTTGAATGTCGCATTTGCTAAACGTGGCCACTTTTTTCACTTTTGTCATTCAAATATATTCATGAAAATGTTTTTATTTGAGACACAATAAATTTTTTACTTGTGGTGGCGCCACTGAGCTCATGGAACCACCATTATCAAATATTTTGGAAAATCGATAGGCAATGAAATTAATCATTAGAAAAAAGAATCAACAACGTTTGATGGCAAATTATTTAAAAGTGTATCGTTGCAATTCGCTTTGCCGCGCCGCGCCGGGATTTAATTACATTTGGTATTATTTATTTACTTTTAATTTGACTATATTGTAGTTGAATTTTTTAAAAGTAATATTAATAGAGATATTTTATGTTAAAGAAAACAATAGCTGCGGCATACTCTTTCCTTAAAATATGTATCATCTGACGGAAAGTGCAAAGATACAGCGTGTTATTTTTCATGCTCACGTAATTCAGAGGATATTCCCTTTATTCGCTCATATTCTATTACCTCGTTCCTTAACACCTGATATCTTTTAAGAGCTGTTACGTTTCGCACGTGAAGCTTTCTCCTCTAAGTTATAAATACAGCGATACGTTCCCCGCACTGTTGATTTTATAACGCCCTGGCCACGGGAACGGGCGGCGCGAACAATGGTGCGAATTGAGAAAAATACTACTTTTAGATCTAGTTCATAATATTGTCTGTTGAAAATAAAAAAAAAATCTTGTGTAAGAATTATTTCGATACGACAATTTAGTTACCGAAATATAGAATAGGCGAATGACGTGAAGCACCTGCGCTGTTTTTTAACAATGGTAGACTTACTTCACTAGCGGGCCGCGATATTTAGACGAAATTCAATTGGCTGTAACATCATAACTACTGAAGATTTTTGTATGAAACAAACACTATTTCGTATACTCACAAGCTCTATTGTGACAGACTTTCATATAATGCGTACTAATTTGCGTACCTTTCACATTCTTAGGGCCGCAATTATAGTTGAGACTCAGAACCGCACTCGGGAGTCGATCAAGCAAGTCATAATTAAACTTTTACTCAGAACTTGAGTAGCTTGTTAATTTATAAACGCAACCGCACTCAAATCAGGTACGTATCAGCTAAATCGAGTTCATAATCGTGAGTCAGTCTTTTTCTTATTCTTTTAACTTATTTGGCTATTGCAACTGGCAAATCAGCCAGTGTCAAGGCTGCTTTCACCAGATTTTCCTTAGTTTGGCTAGGACAATGTAGGCTGAATCACTTGATTGACTGGGGAAGTTATACAGGGTGTTAAAATTAACTATAAGGGACGTATGGGAAAGTTATACAGGGTGTTAAAATCAGCTTTACGGGGTGTAAGGGAAAGTTATACAGGGTGTTAAAATCAACTTTACAGGGTGTATAGAGAAGTTATACAGGGTGTCAAAATCAACTTTACTCTGTGTATAGGGAAGTTATACAGGGTGTTAAAATCAACTCTACGGGGTGTATGGGAAGTTATACAGGGTGTTAAAATCAACTCTACGGGGTGTATGGGAAGTTATACAGGGTGTTAAAATCAACTTTACAGGGTGTATAGAGAAGTTATACTTACATGGTGTTAAAATTGATTTTGACACCCTGTATAACTTCTCTATACACCCTGTAAAGTTGATTTTAACACCCTGTATAACTTCCCCATACACAGAGTAAAGTTGATTTTGACACCCTGTATAACTTCCCCATACACCCCGTATAGTTGATTTTAACACCCTGTATAACTTCCCCATACACCCCGTATAATTATTTTTAACACTCTGTATAACTTCCCTATACACCCCGTATAATTGATTTTAACATCCTGTATAAATGGCGCAAAACACATGGCTGATACGCACTTAATACGAGACTAGCGACACATCCCGAGTGCGCGCCCGCGTTCTAAATTTGAATTATAATGTTTATAAATTAGGAGCGACTCGGCTGAAGTCTGAGTCGTGATAGCGTACCTAAGTAGGAACTAAAAATTAGACTGAGTAAGACAGGCGACTTAAAACTCTACATAAAACTAGTATCAAATTTGAGTGACTTTTATAAATACAAGCATTAAATTGAGGGGTGACACTCGCCATGTCTGCCGCTCGACCCCGTCAATCTTCTAGAGCCAAACTGACTCATTCATTTTTGGTCGGCCAGTTACTATGCGGATCGCTGCTTAGCGTGACATGGCCTATACATTTCAATTTATTTGTTGGTATCGCCGCCGTTAGCACCGTGCGAGAACTCGTATCAGCAAATTTCCCGTGGTCCGGGCCTAACAGTGTGAAATTTATGCTACGTCACATCATTCCTGAATATTCATTCATAGCACGCCCTAGTAATACTAACGTATTCGTGTTATTACGAGCCGTACTCAAATAATATTGACGGCACTAAGCTATCGCGTGTGTAGGGTTTTTGGCTGGCAGTTTTTTTGGCTTAGGGGCTTATGTGCTCAAAAGATTCGACAAAATATTTTTTTAGAAACGGTGCTTTTAAATAAATTATTATATCAAAAAATAACAAGCGTAGTACTTACGCGTACGCTGAATTTCAGGGTTATTTCCTCTGTTGTTATTTTTTTAAGCATTTAGTTATACTTAAATTGTGGACGTCCAAGCAAAAAGGGGGCAGTTGTCAGGTATTGAGTTAAGACCAGATTCGGTATCTAAAACAGTCAATTGATATTATGAAAAAAAAAACTGTTATCACTTTTAGGCCTTTGTAGATAAAACTCCGAAAATTTTAATTTAATAAAAATTTTGGTGTTTTTAAATTTATTTATATATATTTTAATTTTAAAGTAGGTATAATAAAATAAAATAAATCCTACTCTTAAGTCTATCATAAAGTTTTCATGTTATTAATGTTATGAAGTTATTTGTCTCAAATGTAACCTTTACAAAACTGCGTATAATATCTTGTAAACTAAAAGCCGACAATTATTACTTGGACTCCTACAACTTGTCACCTTCGAAAAAATCCATGTAGATATATATTTTGTACATCTTTAAAAAACAGTATATTGTATCATCCTGTATTTGCTTATTACCTAGGCCCCGACAACGATGTACTACTTAGACCTGCAATATCATCAATCTAGGCGCTTAGTTCGTCCAAGAGTACATCAATAATATCTGCCTGTTGGACTAAACTTGACCATATACAACGTCAGACCAACATTACTGACAGCAATTACTACTCAAGCTAAGAGTAAGTGATAGTTATTCACTGAACAGTTGAACACTACCAATGAATGATAGCCATATGTGATTAAGTTTACTGATGTCCCACGTGAAAGATAAAATATGAGTGAAGTATTTTACCAACATTTATGACAGATTTAAAAACAAAATTTGACCATGTTTATACAATAAGTTTGGCCTTGTAGCTTGACTGCTATGTGAAACATATAGCATTCTAAAACTTTCGATGAAAATTTCATTTCTATAAGTTATTTAGGTAAAGATACTTTTAGGTTAAGTAAATGAAAAAAAAAGTCTTAAACATTTAACTATTAAAACAACCTATAAAATAATAAAAAATCCAAAAACATACTTACTCCATCGCTTGCAATTTACAAAATCAAATTTCGATGCCGTAGGTAAAAAAACGTGAACGTTCACCGAGGTTTTAATCAAAACTTTAAACAATACAAAAAGTATGCTCATTCGGACAGGCTTCGAGCATTCGAGCTAACACTTTCGAAAGTAGGTCGGCGGAAATACACTTACTGGCAAAATAAAGGGCTCACAGTGAAATGTACCTATATAATATGATAATTTGAATTGTTTTGGTAGAAATTTAAATATGTCATACCTATATAGCCAGATGGACTTTTTCGTTATGTAAGTTTTGATTTTTTTTATAGTCAGTAGTTTCATTTCCGTTTTCTAGTATCGCCCGCCACATATGAGGCTGCATTTAAAAAAAAAATAGCACTCAAGATTCATTGAGTCATTTTCTTTTACATTCAGCTGCGTCCAGTAGAGAGTCACCCTAGTTGTGTTTCCGTCCATATTTTTCGCATTCAATATCTTGAAGAGGCAAAGCTACGCAACCAAGTGTAGATCTCAAATAGCACACCATAATCATAGGATCCTACTTGCTAGCAGAAGTTGGACTTAGTTTTCTCGTGATAGCTTTGTTTTTGAACAAAATTGAAAGAGATAGATAAAGCAGATAACAACAAAATATAGGTAATATTATTAGGTATATTTGAATTAAAAAAATGGCAAAGTTTGATCCTATATCCTTGCAGAGTTTCATAACTATCCAACGTTCACACCAATTTTAATACTAAACAATACAACATCAATAATAAAAATACAATTCGTACAATTATTTTTAAAATTTTGTATTAATTTTGTGACCGAAATTGTAGTGGGACACAACAACCTACATTCAAAGATACATTATAGGAGATGACTGTACAATACAAACGTGAAACAAAAGAAAACCAGTCCATCCTACTTCTAAAGCTTTGTGAGAGCTAAAGAGAACAGTCCGATTCAAAGTTGAAAGCAAAAATGATTTTTCCGCTGGGCATTGTCCACCAGCAGCTGTATTATGAAATTATGAAAGCCAGTATACAACTTGGATACTATTTTTGCTAAAAACAATCCTCAAATATCCGTTTGTTTGTTCAGTAGTGTTACTAAAATTTAGTTTGAATTTTCATCAAGTTCCTGCCATGCCAATATTGTACAAATTTAGCTTAAACCTGCAAAACTTTCACATAGCAGCACCGAAAGCTAAAACAGTTCTGTTAGACAACAATAAATTAATTAAAAATGTTTTCCAGCATTTCGTATCAAAGTGAAACGACGAAATGGACGGACATGTGGTCAGTAATCAGCACTCGTTGGTTCAAAATGTGAATCTCAACTTTGTAGCGAGTGACATGCCTATAAATAACAGGAAAATATGGTAACTGATATTCTTAATCTATTCCATAAAATGATCTCTAAAAAAGACTCATTTATAATTTCACAAATAATAGATATGATTTAATGTTATTTAGGAATATTTTCATTTTCGATACCACACGTAAGCATTTCTTCTGTTCGCTATGAATTTTCTCTTTTCTTTACTAACTAAGTAGGTAGACTTTACCTTGACTAGATCAGAGGGGATCAAGATGTTATCATTGGAGCAATACCTATGAAATGTCAAAAAATGAATAATTTATTCTTCAACATAGATTCCATAGAATACTTATTGAATGTCATGTGAATCTTGAGGAAATTTATAACCTAACCGAACCTACCGAAAGTTTATAAACTGACGGAAAAGTTTGTAAACTAACAGTTGTTTACAATTTTACGCTGACATAATACAATGCAAGACTAGTTACTACCGCTTCACAACGTGTTATAGTAGTGGAGAACATTCATTGCAACACGCCCTACTTTCTGAATTACTTTTCTTTACCGAGTCTTTCTTTTTGTAATAATAGTGAGATGACCTAGTAGCATTAATGGTGCGGACACTCAATCAGTAGTGAAAAACAAATCCAATTCAATTCAATTCAGTTGTGGTATTTTATCATTTTCAGTTAAAGGGTTTTGCGCTACACGAGAGTTGCTTATACGAAAAGTTTTGATTACAAAACCAACAGTTATGAAAGCAGCTGGACCGATGTTTTGTCATTTTATGTAAGATACGGGTCGGGACTGTATTATCTATAGTTTGCATAAATTTTATCAGAATACTATGCATTGTTGGTTTTATATTCAACATATTTGTGTGTTTATTTTTAGAATATTTGTAAATAAAATATTTTTTCTGCGAAAATCTATCGCAACTTCATCTTAATTTGATGTCCCGAGTTCTTGGGTGAGTTAAAGTTTTTTAGGTTAAAGAAGGATCAAGGTGTCATCGATATAAACAATATAGAATAAGTAAAATATAAACCCTATTGATAAACGTAATAGTCCAACAATGTATCTTGTAATCCCGACCAATATGTCACAAAACTCCCAATGTCCGCTAGCGCAGCAACATTACTCCATCGAACGCCCATTTTTCGACAGCTTATAGCCTCTTAGGCTGTAAACAAAATTTATTCAGTCCAATATCGACACTCTTTGCCCTCCTCTCACACAATAGTCGTTGAGCTTTTCCGAATATCTTCGTTTTCGTAAACTGGACCCTTGTCGTCGATAATGTTCGTAAATCTTTAGAATTAGTCTACGTCTGCTTTACGAGTGCGATTGTTTTGTTATTTTGAATGTAGACTTCATAGTAAAAAAAAAACTGGTTTAGAGTTGGGGTAAATTTTGTAGTTATACTAGGATTTGTACGTGGTATATTATATTACTCCAAGCTAGGATCTAATTTTTCGCGGCGAGGAATGTATTTCATTTATTCTTAGTGTTTCGTACAATTTGCTTAAAAGTAAGTAATTTTTTAATTATTTAAGTAGATTGTTCATATCGAATATAATTTGCCCCTGTACTTGGCGTTCGTGGACTACTCCAAGGCATTTGACAGCTTGAAGCACTCTTCCCTGTTTGACGCCCTCCATAAACAAGAAATTGACCCAACTTACACAAAACTTTTGAAACTTATCTATAATGAAAGCACAGCTGCAATAAAATTAGAAACTACAGGCCCAACTTTTAGAATACGCAAAGGTGTCAAATAGGGAGACCCACTGTCCCCTAAATTGTTTACCAGTGCCTTGGAGGAAGTAATTAGAAAAGTTGCAGCTGCGTGGGAAGGGCGAGTCACTGACGTTGGCGGTACGAAGTTAACAAACCTCCGTTTCGCGGACGACATTGTCTTGCTCTCTGCATCAGCTACGGAACTAGAACTTATGCTACAAGATCTCAGCACCACGACCCTCGAGTCTGGATTAATGATGAATATGTCAAAGACCAAGCTTATGTCAAATAGCATCGAAAAGACAGTAACAGTCGATGGCGGGAGAATGGAATATGTCCATGAGTATATTTAACTCGGCCAAATAATTTCCTTTGAGGCTCGCCAAGACAAAGAAGTGGCGCGTCGTATTGAAAACGCCTGGAGGAGTTATTGGTCGATGAAGAACCACATGAAAGGCGAATTGCCTCTATCATTGAAACGGAAGCTCATGGACATGTGCATTCTCCCGATACTGACATACGGGGCGCAGACTTGGTCTTTGACGGAAGCTCAGAGATTCAGACTCGGGGTTTGCCAACGAGCCATGGAGCGAAGTATCTTAGGCTTGAAACTAACGGACAAAGTCCAAAACGTCATAATTCGCTCCAAAACCGGAATAGATGTAACCCGCGCAGCGGCGAAACTGAAATGGGACTGGGCAGGTCACGTCTGTCGTATGCCAGATGAATTATGGGCCAAGATTACCACCGAGTGGATGCCCAGAAGAGACAGGCGGCGGTGTGGCCGGCCCAGGCGTCGGTGGAAAGATGAGCTCGATGCCTTCCTCAAGAATTGGCCGGAAGAAGCACAGGATAGAGAGTCGTGGAGAGACCGGAGGGAGGCCTTTGCCCAGCAGTGGGACACTAACGGCTAAATAAGATAAGATAAGTAGATTGTTCACAGCAATTAGCAAATTTATTCAACCTGATAAATATTAAGTTCATAATCCAAATTATGATGTACTCGTACCTACGTTGTGTCAAAAAAAATCTTAAACGAATGCTTCAATAATTAATACAAACATTGAGTTTCTAATAATATCAACTAAATATTTTACGAAATGTTTCCAATGAAAACCTTCGAAAATAAACACGATGACTAAATTAACTAAATTGCTAAATTCTGATCGGCTTTTAAGTGACTCTCGAAAACGATTTAATCTTAATACTTCACAGAAATGGCTTATTGTAAAAGGTCAACCATTTTAAAATGAACTTCAAATCATTACGGAAGAAAATCAAAGTGAAAACCTTGATCCTTTTGGAAATTATTTAACAAACAAATCCTCCAGTGATGTTTGCCTATCGTCAAAGTTACAGAAGAAATCTTGGAAATATTATTGTAAGAGATAACTCTGACTGAAGGCTACATTATCTACCTACGTTAAATAATTAAATAACAAAGTGCAAAATATATCACGTTTTCTTTTTTAGTTATCAAGTATTTTTTTATTAAATTAATTCTGAATTTTATATTAAGTGAGTAAAAACTTTTTATTGCACACACAGGATCATAGACAAAGAAAGGCGGTCTTATCTCTGCGAGCAATCTCTTCCAGACAATCCTTGAGACCTCCTCGGTTTAAGAAGATTGAATATTGCATTATAACCATAAAAGCAAACCTTAAACTAAGTATAAATACAGAGTGCTGTCGATTCTCGCGACAACATTTTTATTCTGATTTCAAGGTAGCGCCGTCACGTACTCAACTTTGACATATGAAAGACAATAAAGACACGACTTTGACGTTATTAAATTAACGTAAGATTGCTTAAATGACGTAAAATAAGAGATCATGCTCTATGCTCAATTCTTGAAATTTCTTATTTAGAGCATTCTTACATAAGTTAAGAAATGTCATAGTCATTTGGGTTTATTTTCTATCTCTGTCATATGTCAAAATTGAGAACGTGATAGCGCTATATTAAAATAGAATTAGAATTAGAATGGTGTAGCGAGAGTTGATGCTATTATTTACGTATTGTTTAAAGATAACACATCATTTTTTTTTGCCTAACACAAAATTCAATTTTTATTTTTATTACAAAAAATATTTATAAAATGCTCACTTCTTTACCTACGTTAATATTCCTTCGCCAAAGTCCTTGGCAGTCAAACGGAAAATGGCAAACAAAAAACGATGCTGATTTAAGTCTGGATATATTTTATTAATATCGGTAAAGAAATGGAGATACTTTGCAAGCAATTTTAGTTTCTGTAATTTATTGAAAAATGTTCAAAACTTTATTTTGAAAATTCATAGACAAGGAGTTCTAAATTTATTTAAATAAATTATAGTCGACTTCGGAACCTAAAAATGGTATTTATTCATTTTGATTCTCATAGGTAAATCTTATTTTTCTACCTTAAATAATACTTTGAACAATAAGGTAATAGGTAAGTATTAAATATTTTTTAATTCAAAGAAATATTTAACGACATCAAATACCAATTTAGAATAGAATATAATAGATTGTATTTATTCCCAGGAAACAGTACAAGCTTACAACAAAATACCACACTGTAAAGTAATAAATTTAATTTTCTAATCAATAGTTACAAGGTAGGTAAGTAACTTACACTAGGTACAAAACTTCAGTTCACCTCAATGAACTCCCCTGTACTATGTACGTGTTCACCTCAAACAAGTAACGTGGTTTCTGGGGCAAAGCAAGGAGGCAGGTCTCCGGTTAAATTAAAATTACTAACTTCGCCAACTTCAGAAGACTCCCTGTTTATTCAACTTTCCGCAGATTTCGTTTAAAACGGCTATTAGCTGCAAAAGCGAGTCTTTAAAATTTAATTTCTCTTGATGTTTTCCGTAGTATAATTTTATTAGGCCCGAGTGTTTCTCGCTGCTATTAAAATGACAAATGCACAGAGGGCGTCGGTTGGTGCGCTAATCTGGATATTTTCAATTTGACCTTCGGCTTAAAGAATACTGAGTTGAAAATTCGGATCCAGATTTTTCATAGTGATAAATATTTTACTTGGAACAATCACGGCGTGATTAGAGGTTAAAAGATTTTTTAGAAAAACTTATTTTACTACTGATATCTTGTAAAATAAGTGGGATAACGTAGGATAGATAAGATAAGATAAGAGATCAAGTAAGTACCTATGGATTTTGGTTGATAGGTACTTCCACAGCTCAGGATATTATTTAATCTTGTTGTAGTTGTTCTGCGAGTGGGAGACGTGAGATTGTGATACTAATAGGATATCTTTGAATTTTTTTATTACTAGTAGTAAATGCATAAAATAATAAGTGAGCATAGTTTAAATGTAAAAACAGATATAAGCAAAACCATTTTTTGCTGGCAATCGGAATACTTATAGGTATATTCATAAAGTAAGCAGGATAAATTGCGTTAATATATTTTGTCGGTAAATATTTACAAAGCCAACATTGCCGTTAGATTACCAGTTATTTTGTAAAATGTTGAAAATGTTTACCGTGGAAAAATATTTTCATGTAATAATTAAGTTATATTTAATTTATAGCAAAATTAACAAAATGGACATTATCAAAATAACAAAAATATATTAATTTTGTTACAATTTTAGTACAAAAACACAGACTAGTAATGACCAGAAAATATCTGAATTCAATATTGCAACCTCATATAGCGCGACTATTAAAGACCGGAATCACCTAACGCACCATCCAATTTGCAACAGGCGACGCCGCACTTAACCTTAATGCTCGGCCGACAATATGTTGAAAAAAATCCTCACATATTATAATGTAAGGGATTCAATAACGGCCCACGGGAAACATCTGCGCTGAAATTGATTATATCTTCAACACTTTCGTCAGCAGCCGCAGACAGAAACGATTTTCACACAAAAATTCACTTACGCTAAGACGGCTTACCAAAGATTATTCTTTCCGTTGCAAGAGAGAAAATTGGTATTTTGGGTTTTTAATACTTTGGGAAATATGATAAGTTCGTTTATGATTATCATTGAGATGATAAACTTTTATTGCAACGATGTATTTTTTTTCTTTTTTGTAATTCAACGGGCTAGGTGGCAAACAAGCATACTACAGTCCGTGTGATAGTGATTGCGCACCGTAGGTATTAACGGTAATAAAATAATACTTAAAGACCCTAGAGACGCATTTGAAGAACGTCGTCCACGGGAAACCTAAGGTGCAAATAGTCTCGTAACGTGTCCTAATAACTTTGCTGGCTTCCGCAGAAGTGTGATTATATCTGTTTAGCAGCAGAAATCAGTACTTGGCGCGGGTGACATACCTTAGGCGCCTTTAGTTGTACAAAACCCTTCTTTCTACAATTGCCACCAGAAATGCAGTTACAATCGGCATAAACATTATTGTTTACCTGTACGTGTAGGTACTATAAAATACGCAAAAAGCAATGATTTCCAAGTTCCAATTTTGGCACACAATACAGCTGCTGCTAACAAAATGACGAAAAAATCCAAACTTCGATAATGTTCCAACTCTCAAATTTGCGGTTGGAATTGAGTTGCGTCGCAAAATCGCTGTTTCCAGTCTCCCAACATGGAATGTTAGTTGGAAACCAGAACGATGCATAATGTTTTTTGGAAAAATGTTAACGCCGCCGACCGCGCGTCGACATGGAAAAGTTTTGGTAAAAATCCCGGGTTATGCTCAACACTTCCTGCTGTATGCTGTGTGTTTTGGAGTTTCCGCGTCTCTGTTCAGAAGGCATGTGAAAAGGGACACAAAAGTTAGCGCAAACTGGGAACTGGTAAAAATACAATACGTTTTCATCTTTATGTACCCACGCAATTTAAAATGACATTTTGAATTGAAAAGAAATAATTTACAAGATTAACTAACTACCTAACTACCGAATGGATCCCTCAAGAACGTCGGCCTAGAGGGAGACCAAAAAAGCGATGGCGGGATGACATCACAGCGTTTGATCCAAACTGGTCGGAAACAGCTAAGGATCGGGAAGCCTGGAAAAATAAAGGGGAGGCCTTTGCCCAGCAGTGGGACAGTTTGGGCTAGTATAATAATAAAAAACTAAATTGGCAATAAAACTAAACTACAAATGGCAGAGCAAATAAAAAGTAGAAACATTCAGCCTAATGTTTCTAGCAAAAATAGGTGGTCCATTAATGAACAGTAAGGGTATCTCGAAGCAACCTTAGGCGTTAGTGTTATGTACGCAACTAATCCAACTTGATCTCGCTAAGAGATCCATTACAAATTGGAGCATTTTAATTAGACCAGAGAAAGAAAGGCCGCCTGTACGGAAAGTAATCTGATTAAGGGCTGTTAAAAAGATTAATAGGAAGGATGTGGAGGTCTTTGGTCCGTATTTAGGGGTCTCCAGGGTTGTATACAGCAGTCCCTTTATTTGAAATCTTTCTGAAGTTAGCAGTTGCGCTCGATTAGGTATCGCACTGGGTTCGTTAATGGATATTGCTTGTGAGGATGTGAATTGAGCCGTTTTTAGGGTTCTATAATTAAATGTGATACTGCGAAGGCTTAAAGAGGAAACGTTTATAGTCGATACAGCTTTAGCTGGTATTGCTTTTAAATGCCATTATGCTCGGGCGAGTTTCTTCGGAAAGCAATTCTATGTTTGCCCTGAACACTTTAAAGTTCGTTGAATTTTGTTATGTTTAGGAAGACTTTGCGATGAATAGATCATCAAATATTTAATAGCAAGTGCCTGTAATTGAAGATGTGCGTAGTTATATTTATTTGATTCAAAAGACGTACGTTAAATGGGTCAATTGGGATTTTTAAAATAACATGTCGGTACCCATAAAATGATTAGGTGTAGCATCATTAAGTTTGAATAATAAGTAAAATTTTAATTAAGTAAAATATACTTACAAAAAATTGCCAGTGCAAAATAAATTCTCAATCATAAAAAGAAACCCTTTGAACAAAAATCACTGCCAACAATAGCCACAATCTTATACACCCTGTCCACTTCAGAAGCCCCGAAGAATAAATTAATTGAAGAAGCCTTTCGTCAAGTGACCCAGCCCATAAAATGTATCCATTGTAATAAAAAAGATACGGCTACAAGTAAACATTGCAAGGCTCATGAGGGGAATCTTCGCAGGGGTGACCAGCCATCTCGGTTTCCACGAAAACGGACGTGGAATACTGATCAAATTCAATTGATTGGATGAAGATGACGTAAGCTGCATTTTCCGGAGAATCATTAGGTTTGTAAGATTGAAGGAAAGGTTCTAATGTATTTCGTATTTCTGGTACTGGTACGTTTTACGTTGTTGTGGTTTATACGTAAAATTCTTATGATTAACTATTGGAACGAATTTGGTTCAATTAAAAATATAGTATATTGGAATGAAGGGAAATTCATAAATTAATTTTATTTCAAAATCCGATCATCAAAATTTTAAAATTGTATCATTCCTGAACAAACCACGATGGTAGGTAACCCTATCCGCTAACAATGGTCGGAGGTCAGTAAAGGTCCTATTCATATACTTCCCAATGTTGTATCACCCTCTTAGGGATACTGCTTGGGCACCGTCGCAGGTAACGGCTTTGCGTTGCGTTGAGTACACTGCCGGACAATGTGACTATTGAGTAAAAAAAAACTTCTTTTTTTTAAAAAGCCCCTTTTTAACCAGATGGATCACCTGATGGTAAGCAATCACCGCCACCCATGGGACACCTGCAACACTAGGAGGGATAAAACTGCGCTGCCGATCTTACTTAGTCATAGGTGACAATGGCTCGTTTCTTGAATTTGTATTGGTATATAATATAATAATTAGGCGGACTGTATATAATTTAAATTAAATTTAAGTAAATTAACTTAAGTAAATTGACAAACAGGTAACTAATAATTTCGGTCAATATTCTTTTTCAAGATCACAGGTAAAAATCCTGCCTGCATAATACCTATTATATTTTATTCTTTGTATTGTAGAAATATGCAAAAATAAATCGAATATTGACCGAAATTATTAGTTACCTGTTTGTCAATTTACTTAAGTTAATTTACTTAAATTTAATTTAAATTATATACAGTCCGCCTAATTATTATATTATATACCAATACAAATTCAAGAAACGAGCCATTGTCACCTATGACTAAGTAAGATCGGCAGCGCAGTTTTATCCCTCCTAGTGTTGCAGGTGTCCCATGGGTGGCGGTGATTGCTTACCATCAGGTGATCCATCTGGTTAAAAAGGGGCTTTTTAAAAAAAAGAAGTTTTTTTTTACTCAATAGTCACATTGTCCGGCAGTGTACTCAACGCAACGCAAAGCCGTTACCTGCGACGGTGCCCAAGCAGTATCCCTAAGAGGGTGATACAACATTGGGAAGTATATGAATAGGACCTTTACTGACCTCCGACCATTGTTAGCGGATAGGGTTACCTACCATCGTGGTTTGTTCAGGAATGATACAATTTTAAAATTTTGATGATCGGATTTTGAAATAAAATTAATTTATGAATTTCCCTTCATTCCAATATACTATATTTTTAATTGAACCAAATTCGTTCCAATAGTTAATCATAAGAATTTTACGTATAAACCACAACAACGTAAAACGTACCAGTACCAGAAATACGAAATACATTAGAACCTTTCCTTCAATCTTACAAACCTAATGATTCTCCGGAAAATGCAGCTTACGTCATCTTCATCCAATCAATTGAATTTGATCAGTATTCCACGTCCGTTTTCGTGGAAACCGAGATGGCTGGTCACCCCTGCGAAGATTCCCCTCATGAGCCTTGCAATGTTTACTTGTAGCCGTATCTTTTTTATTACAATGGATACATTTTATGGGCTGGGTCACTTGACGAAAGGCTTCTTCAATTAATTTATTCTTCGGGGCTTCTGAAGTGGACAGGGTGTATAAGATTGTGGCTATTGTTGGCAGTGATTTTTGTTCAAAGGGTTTCTTTTTATGATTGAGAATTTATTTTGCACTGGCAATTTTTTGTAAGTATATTTTACTTAATTAAAATTTTACTTATTATTCAAACTTAATGATGCTACACCTAATCATTTTATGGGTACCGACATGTTATTTTAAAAATCCCAATTGACCCATTTAACGTACGTCTTTTGAATCAAATAAATATAACTACGCACATCTTCAATTACAGGCACTTGCTATTAAATATTTGATGATCTATTCATCGCAAAGTCTTCCTAAACATAACAAAATTCAACGAACTTTAAAGTGTTCAGGGCAAACATAGAATTGCTTTCCGAAGAAACTCGCCCGAGCATAATGGCATTTAAAAGCAATACCAGCTAAAGCTGTATCGACTATAAACGTTTCCTCTTTAAGCCTTCGCAGTATCACATTTAATTATAGAACCCTAAAAACGGCTCAATTCACATCCTCACAAGCAATATCCATTAACGAACCCAGTGCGATACCTAATCGAGCGCAACTGCTAACTTCAGAAAGATTTCAAATAAAGGGACTGCTGTATACAACCCTGGAGACCCCTAAATACGGACCAAAGACCCTC
>JARACY010000470.1:0-92638 GCA_029255725.1 Scrobipalpa atriplicella | reverse complement strand
GACCTTTTAGAATAAATCATATTTCAAAAAATTATTTCTTTGGAAAGAAAGGATAATTCGACAAAGTTACAATGAAAAGTCTCTAAAACAGTGATAATCTATCCATAAATCAATTAAAAGTTTCATGTTAAAATAGTGAGGTGTCATGGATTCGCAATAAGTTATACGGGGTGTAAGGGACAGCGTCCCGCAAACTTATAGGGGTTGCTCAGTTAACGAAACTGAACAACTACCACCAGGTTTTTTTTTTCAGGTAATGGAAAAAAAAATGCTTTTTCATACAAAATGACCGCAGCGATCAGACAATTTGTATGGAAAAGCAATTTTTTTTTCATTTCCTGAAAAAAAATCCTGGTGATATGTGTTCAGTATTGTTGACTGAGCAACCCCTATCAGTTTGCGGGACGCTGTCCCTTACACCCCGTATGTTTATCAGATTCCTTGATAAGATTACCCTATTGGATAAGAACTTACCTGATGGCAAGTAGACAACTTTGGCGCCGAACAAGTTGTGTACCAGCCACGTCCACAGTCCGTAGAAGAGCGCCATTTTAAAGGACGCCCTGAATACCTGAAAATAAAACAATGTAAATATAGAAACAAAAAATATTCACACAAGTAGCTATTTGTATGGGGCTGTTCAGATTTCTTTCATGCTTGACTGAGATCGATAAAAAAAAGTTGATTCTAAAAATATATCCCACAATGCATTCTAGTCATTTTAGGCCAGTTGGAATAGACCGAATCAACCGTTTAATTGCTACAAGAGATTTTATATGACTCTTTTACTCATTCACTGATCAATCTACTCATTCACTGATCAACCTACTCATCCACTGATCAAACTACTCATTTACTAATTAATCTACTTATTTATTGACCAAACTACTCATTCACTGATCAACCTACTCATTCGCTGATCAAATTACTCATTCACTGATAAAACTGCACAGTCACTGATCAACCTACTCAATCACTGATCTAACTATTTATTGACCGGTCAAACTACTTATTCACTGTTAATACTACTCATTCACTGTTCAAACTACTCATTCACTGATCAATCTACTCATTCACTGATCAACCTTCTCATTCACTGCTCAAACTTACTTGGTGAAAAAAAAACATGGTTTAAAAGACTCTTATCCAGGTCATTAAATATTATATTACAAAAAGAAACAAACTCACTTGGTTGATGGCCACTGACAAGGCCAGGCCGAGCCTGGGCCCGAAGTTGGGTTGTATCTGCGTGATCACTTCAACGGGCTTGTACAACGCGTTGCTGGACGCCAGGAGATAAAATAGCGTCGTGAAGAAAACAATCTGCGGAAAAGAATTAATTCTTGGAAGCAGTACAAGATTACAAGACAACTACAACTAGGAGCCGATAAAAAAACGCAAAAGCAAATGTATACCTATGTTACGTTCAATCCCCGAATTTGCTCATTGGCCGAAAAAAAGGGACATTTCGCGGATTATGCGTTTTGCAATGCACAATGAGTACTACAAGTATCATAGGATAGGAAGGCTGAAATTTACCAAATTAATGAACATATTGATGATAGCCCCGCCGCCACACAGCAGCAGCGATGTGAAGGCGCTTAATGAGCCAGCTAGTAGTGACACATTGCTGGCTAAAGGTGCCCATATTGACACTGATGGCTTTACTTACCAAATTAATGAACATATTGATGATAGCCCCGCCGCCACACAGCAGTAGCGATGTGAAGGCGCCTAATGAGCCAGCAAGTAGTGACACATTGCTGGCTAAAGGCGCCCACACACTAGTGGCGATCGCACTCAAAGTGCCTACGTTTGCTTGCAGCCAGTTCACCAAGCCCGAGTAGTCGAACATGCCTGCTGAACAAATATTAAAGTGGCTACAGTCGATGCTTGTGGAACATTTTAAGTGTTCAAAATTTTAGTAAAATATATAGAATGGAAAGACAGTCACTGAAAGGGCAGTACCAACAAATTATACTGAAAGGAAACATCTATTAATTAATTTCGTGTTCCTTGCGGAGACCAGATTGCAGTTGCTCTGTGTAAAAACCAGTATCTTCGTTCAATTCTTTAGATTAGGTAGCCAAACAATTTCGGGAAAATGGCTACTAGTTTGGTAAGGTTAATAATGGCTAAATCATCTGATAGTCAGTCTAGAAAAAAAAACATCCTACGTTAAGCCGTCGGTTCTGATCAATGTCTTTGATAGTCGTCGTTAAACAAACCATGACACCAGGGATTCGTTCGTCGAGTCAAAATCCCAAGAGAAAGAGCGTTTAAGGGTCTGCCGAATCGGCGGAATCCCATACAAACGTAGTTACGTTTAATTTTAAAACGGTAAAACCAAACTTTGTACACATAATCAAATGCAACATATGTATGTTTCTAATTAGTTTTGCTATGAAAATATCAAATATAAACAAAATGAGACTAAAGAAATGTTTTTGCGTTAAAATCTCCTAAAATTAAATTTTCTATCTAATTTTGTACTTGGTTAATATTTTCAATTCAAAACTAATTAGAAACATAGATATGTTGCATTTGATTATGTTTACAAAGTTTGGTTAAGATTGGTCCTAAAGTTTGAGAATGAAAGCGAAACTACATTTGTATGAAAGTCGTCGCTCCGGGGACGCTTTAAAATGTAATGTAAAATTCACCTGGGGTGTTAGTGACGTCATTGACAAAGCTATCCCACGAGTCCTGTATAGCGCTGCCGTCGACTTGGGGCCCAACTTGCGCTGCGAAATGACCCGACACCCAGCTTTGGTAGACCCGGTCCCATATCTCTAGGACTTGCTGCTCGACTCGGGCTATTTTCTCAGGGTCGCCTTCTTTGAGTATGCTCTTTACCTGTTCAACGAACGACAAAATAAATCTGTTGTGTTAGTAAAGGTAACGTAAAAGTTTTGTATGTTGATCGTCTTAAGGGGCAGACAGAACATTCTGTGTTACGTTGTAAGCGGGACGTAGAATGCACGCGTTTTCTCTAAAACGATTCTTAAGAGAAATAAATGTAACACTAATGACGATAATACTATTAATAAGGAACGAATGCTATATGAGTATGTATACATTAAGGTAATTGAAACAGTAAGTTCTTGGATGGATAACATAGCATTTACAGGAGTAGGAATGCAGAATGAATATTTTTTATGAATACAAAATTCGGTTTGATTATGGTTTTGGTAGTAAATTATTTGGAATTGCAACACAGTGGTCTAGGACTCCTTCTACTAATAAAATAACTGCATGCAAAATTAAATGAAAACTTACATATCTGTCAATCTGAGATATCCAACGAAAGCGAGACACAAAACTTTTATTATTAGCTAAAACTACGATCAAATCTAATATAAAAATTGTAGTGTCTACAAATATTTAAGAAATTAATAGAACAGTCAAAGAGTAAAGGATAGACCGCACTAGAACGTAGCTGCAGTTTTTGCTGCGCCTTGTCGCGCCGCTGCAGTGCGGTACATCTCATACACTTTCATACAAAGAATATTTTGTCGCGAAGTGCCGTGCCGCGCCGCTCCGCTGCAGCTACGACTTAGTGCGGTCTAACCTTAACACACGTAGCTTGATAGAAAAACTTTTAAGGCCTACACAGACGATAGACTTTTCGGTCGGCGCTAAAGTTGCGTTTAATTCATAGCTTTTTTGCTTTATACATTATTTATTAAAAACACATAATAAGGGTGTCATATTTACCCCAGTAGAGATCCCTTCCCTGCCGTAAGTGTAAGCGTTATCTATGAGCGAGTCGAGTTTCTCTTCCCACCCCTCGGGCAAGTACTTGTGTAGTTCACTGTTCTGAACGAACGTACTGTTTAGTAGGCTCCCACTCAGTTGCACCACCACAATGGCTTCTGAATAAATCTGAAAAGGGCGAAAATACTGGGCGTAAAAAAAAATTGCAGACAAAACTTTGGGGTATAATGATTTTACCAACTTTCCCCAAGCAAATGAGGTAGTATATGAACAAATTGGCATCCTTTGCTAATAGTGCCAGCTGCTCGAGTAATTTTTTATGCGAAGCCCATTTTTTTTATTTTCTTTCTACCTATGTTTATATAACTAGAGTAGAAATTTTTGGTTTCTGAGTACCAGATTTTACAAAAACTGAAGCAATTTCTGTCTTACCTGGATACAAATGAAAACTGTGGCAACAGTCACAAACATTATAAGACCAATGATAACGAAACAAGATGAAGCTGTATCCACACTATCGTAAGCGATTTTGATCGCTCGTTCGTTGCAAATAGAGAGCATTTTGCCAATTCCACGTATGTGCGCCGGTAGTAAAGCTGAATGTCTGTAACAAGTTAACAAAGAATGTTGATAAATAGTCCTTTTTTTCATACGTCATCGTCCGATAAACAATAAAAATTCACTGATAGAAATGGGCCTCCCAATATTAGGGTAATTGCCATACTTAGCAACAGTGCAAGAAGTTACATTCTTTTAGTCGCCATTTAGGACTTTCGCGAGAAAATATAAGATCATACAATTCTAGTTTGGCACCACATAGCATACCAAATTATTTATTATTACCTGTCCATCCACCAGCCTTTGACCTTCCCTGTGATATTGTTATAGTGATTCTCACAGAACAACCACACTCCAAAGAAATCCAACGCCATCTTCAAGAAATGTATCGCCAAAAAGAATACTAGAACCGGCAATAGCCAAATATACTTCCACACAAGCATACAGAAGCAACCGAAGAATAGCAACTTGAAGTACAATGCAGTTTCATCATCACCATCGAAAGTATTTCTCATGTAGTTTTCGTCTAGTGATCTCTGTTTAAAAGAGGCTAAGAGGCGATTTTCGAATGCAGTTTTCTTTACGTTCTGCAAAGGTAGCGCTGATAAGGTTCGTGTTTTGTATAGCATTTTTGCATGGGCGGTATTTCTTGGTGAGCTGTGGATTGCGTCGCCGGTCCAGCTACCCCTTTTGATAATTGCATCAGGGGTTACACCAGGGGTAGTGCTATCGCCTGTTGGTGAAGGGGTATCCTTCTCGGGAGTGGACTCTTGCTCGCTGATAGACGGAGGGCCTTGTTCTTGCGATTTGTCCTCATATGGCTCTATTTCTTGCTGGCGACAGTTTAATAACACATCATGGACGGCTACCATGAATGATGCTTCTGGATCTGAAAAGATAAAAGAATATTTATAAATGAAGTATAGTTATGGAGTCAGTTTATAAAAAAAAAAAGTATTTGTAGGTTCAGTTTTTTATTCCATACATAGTTTGTATCACTATATTATATTTACAATTATGTTTTACTTTCTATAGAAGGTTTATCAATTATTATCAGATCATGCACAGGGTTCATGATTCACTGCTTTTCAATTAACATATCAATCATGAATAAGCATTACTCATAATTTCATAACTCAAGGTAAAATAATTTCATACTAACTTCTAAGAATGGTAAATGGTTTAATGGTTTCCACATAGAACAATAGAAGTATAGAGAGAATAAGTTGTTAACCGTTGTAACCTATACTTTATCTTTTGGTGAACAAAAAACCAGCACGAACTATAAAAAAAAATATGAAGAATAATGAACAAAACATGTTACTTCAAACAAGATTCCAGTTTATTCTTAATTTAATACCAATAAATCAGATCTGAGCTATATGATAGATAACCTGTAGATAATTTTTTAATGTAAAAAAAATAACTTATTCTTTTAGGTGTATTATGTAAAACAGCAAATATTTAAACACAAATGAAATTGAACATACAGGCTTAAATAAAATACAAACCTTTCATCAACATTTTCTTGTGTACATCCACAGCTTCTAAAGCAAATCCGGTGATGCAAATAATCCAAAGGAAGACAAATGTGTAGACTTGGAAGGAGCCGGTGAGACTGGCAAGGAAGCTCGTTATCACCAGCCAGAACAGCTGGGAAGTAGTCTTGAACAGACCAGACCGCTCCGGTGTCCATAATATGTACACACTTATGAAATATGCTACCGCTATGGTCAATGTCTGCAAAATAGAGAGGCATGCTGTAGTTTGCACTTTTGCTTTGATATATTAGCATAAAAATGTGCTTTTAACTGTTATTAAAAAATTTATAGTGAATTGTAAAGAAAAGTTGTAAAGTAGAAGGTACTTACAACATAAGAACTACACAAAGTTATCAGCATAGTAGTAGAGAAGCTGATGAAACCACTAAACTGCCAGAAAAGGCATGAGAAACTCCTTGGAACAGAGTTGTACAGCCATGGCAGCACAAATATGGTGGTCAGCAGACCAATCACAGTCTGGAAGATAATTAAACATCATGTAGAAAGTTTAAAAAATAAACTCCTTTGACAAATTTACTATACCGGATGTAAGAGACAGCTTCCCGCAAATCGATAGGGGTTGCCCAGTTAACGAAACTGAACAACTTTCACCAGGAAAATTCTTTCAGGAAATGAATTTTTTTTTGCTTTTCCATACAAATTGTTTGATTGGAATCATTCATCATCATTTTGTATGGGAAACAATAATATCGAAAATTTAGTACCTAATGTTTATTGAGCAAATTCAATAGAGAAATAAAATTATTAAAAAAATGAAATGCCAAAGAAATATTGGTGAATAATTTAACTTTTGAAATTAGTAAGCTAGATTTATGAAATTCAATTTAAATAATAAAAATCATGCTTACCTTGTAATGTTCCCTGAATTGAATACCAACTGTGTCTGAAGCTAGATTAACCAGATTCAGTGGTATTCCCATCAACCCCACGGCCACGGACGTGTCAGTCTTCTCCAAACCCTCAAACCAAGACTTCAACTTCTTAGAAAGTCTGTATTTAAATGGGTGTAATAGTGATCCTACCAATAATGCCCAAAATAATGGTTTGAAAAACGGCTCAAGGATAAGGAACAGCACATATACAGCAGCACAACATATGGCTAAAATAAAGAGCGCAAAGGCGTTATAGAACCCATGTTTCATCGGTTTTTCGTTGCCTTCTGACAAACCACCGATTATGTTGAAGATGTTTTCGAACGGTGATTGCTGCATTTTCGCCGGTAATCTGTTCACTAAAGACACTAGTGTATGGTCGATATTATGGAGAATTAATAAGCAATGAGATCATAGTTATTATTCGAATATTCTGCTTTAAAATTAACTTCGAATAAGTCCTCAAAACCAGTGTTGCCGCAACCGAGATCCCAAAATACACATATCCGCCGCAAAAAGTGTACATATTGTGACAAAAGTGTACATGAGCATTTTTTTTCGCAAATCACTCATAACAGCAGTCTTTTTTTTTGTAGTAATTTTTTGGATGTTTTTTGGATTGAAAACGCCATTACTTTTTTCTTTTAATCTGTATGTACAAGGAATGACCCAATAACACTTAGTGGGTAGTGAGATCGCTGCTTCTGTGATGAGTGAAAGAGATGCTTTAATATGGAGTTTTGCTAGAGCAAGGGAGATAAAATGAGTTAGCTTTCTCTACGTTTCTCTATACGCAGCAGCGCTCATTTATTTCTTTGATTGAGATATTTTGGCGGTGAGTTCAAAGAAATTACACATGTACTGGCAAGATTACACATTACACATGGGAGCCCAAAAAGGTACGTCAAATGTGTAAAATGTACCCTAACGGCAACGCTGCTCAAAACGTCGAAACGAAATTTTGACAATCAGTGATGCCAGATCGGCTATCGTTTTCCATTTGCAAAATGCAGAAAAAGCATCTTGCTGTAGTATTTTAATTTGACCAACGGTGCAATCGTTTTTTACGACAGTACATAAATTAAGGGTTAAAATTATATCAAATAATAATCAAAAATTCTCATAAAAACATAATGTGATACGAGTACAATGCCTAACAAATATCAATAAAACCTGGTGCCATATGATCAACCAAAATCCGCCAAGATCATGATAGACATGTTCATCAAGAAATTCAAATGATTTAGGTACCTACCTACTTTATAAAATTTATCTGTGGAGGTACTTACCTCAAATTCCGTATGTCGGCTGATAACGTTTTGTCGTTTTCGATATTCCTTTCAAATAAAGCCTTTCAATCTACAAAATATTTAAACTTGAGTTTGATTTTTAATGACATGTAAAAATAACCAAGACTAGATAATTTATTATTTTTCTGAACGTTAACAGAAAAAAATGGGCGCGAATTTTCACAAAGAAAACCAAAGTGAAGTGAAGAAAACACAGCGCAAAGTATAGAAAAAATAAATGAATTTGTTTCATCTTAAGGCCTTTATGTTCATTTAGGAACCTACTTGCGTTGGTTACGGTGATGCTGTAAAAAATAAAAAAAAACGCCGATCCTTTTCACTCATTTTCATTTACTTGAATTTGAAAGGAATATCGAAAACGACAAAACGTTATCAGCCGACATACGGAATTTGAGGTAAGTACCTCCACAGATAAATTTTATAAAGTAGGTAGGTACCTAAATCATTTGAATTTCTTGATGAACATGTCTATCATGATCTTGGCGGATTTTGGTTGATCATATGGCACCAGGTGGCCCGCTCCCAACAGCAGCACATCCATGAAGTTTCCGTATGATTTCTCAAACCTGTCCAAGAAAAGCATCACCAGGATTATGAAATGTAATTGTAATAAAATTATATTATCCGACTGTAAATTAAATCATCAAGAAGAGATGAGTGAACTCCAGAACAGACTTTTAATCAGCCGATCGTTAAAACTCACCTATTTTGGTTCTTGTACAAGCAAAAGATCCGAAGAAGATAGGTAGGTTAGGTATGAAAGTAAGTGCCTACTTTAAGTTTATCGGGGCCTATTAATCTATTAATATGTAGGTATAAGTATAATACCTACTATAATACCTAGTTATAATGTTGTAATATATTAAAAAATAATAAGTACCTACCCAAGAATAACATTCTCTTCTGTGTATTTAGTTGGTCCAATTATAGGTTTTCTATCTGTGTTTAGGTATGCCTGTTGGCCTGACCATTTAAGACTGGCATAAGTGTGCATAGATACACCGTAAGCGACAATCATGTCTAGTTGGCCACTGAAATAGTAAAAGATTAAGTTAGTAATCATTTATTTCCAAAAATACGGAAAACAACAAAATCAAAAATTCAAACTTTTGTTGTTTCTCATAATTATGGAAATGAAATAGCACTATAAGTGCAAAAAACAATATTTAACTGCACCTTTGACGAAACAAACTTTGACGAAACGGAACTTTGACTGAAAAAGCTGTTGACGAAATACGATCTTGACAAAATAAACGTTTGACCAAACACTCTCTTGACCGATGTCTCCAAACTCAAATTTCAAGTTCTAAGTAGTTGTTGATGGACGGATCATCAAATACAGTTGGGTTTCACGATAAACTTACTTGTAACACATAATGCCGTAATGCTCCAATAATTCCTCAAGCCAAGGTTTGACGCTCAAATAATAATCAGCTCCTAACATTGTTACATCGGAATTATGGAATGTGATGTTGCCGACATGAAGAGCCTTTCGTACTTCAGGCAAGACAACGAATTTGCCAAAATCTTTCAACGAATTTAATTCTTTTTTTGTTCTCGTAAAATTCCACAAGTAGTTATAAGATCCAAGATGAAGACTTTTAAAAGAGTCAAGAGCGATATGTGCTTCCTACAAAACAAAACTTTGTTTGTAAATGTTGTTTGTTAGTTACCAACACAGATTACCTAATATGGTTACCAACCAACACCATTTCGGAACTCTCCCACAAGTGCTGTTTTAACAAATCGTATTCGTACTTTTTCTTTCTTCTTTTTTTTTTGTGTTTGGCATCGGTGTTCGTACTTTGGACATTTTCTCCCAATTTTAAATATTACCTCGTTATATTTTTTAATATTTTGCTCCTTCCAATATTTCCTGGCTAATTCTTCGTGCTTCTTTATCTCGTTAGCCTTTTTGAAGTCGAATAGTCCGGTTCCTATACCCCACTCAGAGAAATACGTGAGTGAGGGAGGGTCTATCCAACCATCTCCAATCGCCAGTCCCTAAAAAACTAATAATTAGCGTACCATACCAACAAAATAAAATCAACAATTTTGAAAAATTATATTTTACATTTAGCATGGGAATGATCGTATAATAAATTTTTACTCAAACAAATTATGGAAAGAAGAATGGAAAGAAGTAGCTATTGCATCCTTTATTTATATCATGAGACGTAGTCATAGAATACGTTGATGTTTCTAAAACGATTTTGTCACGAATAGGTAGGTACTTAAAAGTTTTCCAACTTCCAAGTTTCTACACTTTTGGCCCGATCACTTGGTTATTATTCCACATTCATGTTTACAGAGGACATTCTTCTACTTATAGTATGATCACTGACTAAAAAGAGCTGAAGAAAAAAAGACAGAAAAAGAAGAAGAGAAGGACTTATGGACTTCCTATAAGCCCTTCTTTATGGTAGGTATACTATGGCATGGCAGGTATTTTTAGTTCATGGTCAGTCTATAAAAATTTACCTTTCATTAGGTAGGTATGTCTAACCTTTAGATTTATAGGGACGGTAAGATTCTTCCGATTGTGAATATAATGTCCAAAAGCAGGAATGTATTTGCCAGCGTATGATTCTCCCGCAATGAAGAGCGGGGCTTTCTGCAGCTCAGGAAACACTTGTAGGAATTTCTCTAGGAAGCTTAATAAAGTATCGCCCACCTATAAGATAACAAAACACTGAAATCCCACCGCTTAGGCAAAAAAAAGTGTGTTTATAAATATAGAAGCAGTTATATTAGTTTCTGTTCCAAACGCAAAGGGAAGGAAATATTCAGGATGATTCAAGTTAGTTCAATTGAAAATTAACATACTTCATCCTCATTTTGAACGATGCTGCCATCCTTGGAATAGCTGAAGCCGGTTTGTACAGGATTATCGATGAATAACAGCGAGTAATCTGAACCCCAAGTCACTGGCATCTTTTCCACTTCAAAAACAATATAATATGACCCATTAGAATTATCTATCTATCTATAATTAGCGTTTTTATTTTATGGGAACATACCTGTTAAATTTTCTGTTAACATGATGGGGCCAACTTCATTAAACAAACCATATATCGAAGGTGCTCCAGGACCACCTTGAAGCCAAATAATCCAGGGTGTGCTTCCTAGGGGCTTGTTTTGTACAGGAAAGAACCAGAAGAACAAGTTCCAATTTCTGGTTTTGTTTGCGGTAATATGAGCGGCGTAGCTTGGGACGCCAGCGAAGAGGGTAGGATCTACTGAGGACAGGTTCCTCGCCTTGTCCACCTCTCCACACTCGATTAGAGCAGTCAGGTCGAGAGGACCATCTTCTGAGGATGAATATTCCAGGACGCTTTTGGCGATGGCGCCCGCGCTTTAATTTATAGAGCAACAAAATTGTTAGACATACCTGTTTATTTATTTAGGACTACACAAATAATTTAAATAACAAACCTGAGTGAGAGCGCAAACACCAAGACTATAATCATTTTCGATAGGTAACTAGTACCTATTCAATTTTGCTACCGCTTTTTAAGAAGCAAATTGGGTTCGTCATACATACATACTTGAATAATACATGATCAATCATTGTTGTAATAGTAAGCTAGTAGTAGGTATACCTATACATATTATTATAGTAGATAATTATAATAAAGAACATTCTTTATTTTAAACACGTTTGTTTTATACCTAAGTTAAGTACACGTTTCTATGAACTAACCTGCTCTGTGGAACTAACACGTGTTATGAAATAGCACAGCATTCCCGATGAAATGTCAGTACCAAAAATGGAAAACTACACATTTGAAACTGTAGTCGCGTCTATAAGTTCACTTGTTCAGTTTTTATGTCTGTTATTTCTGTCGGTCTGTTGCAGGTAGGTATTTTCGCAATTATAATAAATATAAGCAAATAAATTGTGACGCCGTCTGCGCCAGGAGGGATTGTGCGCGGTATAGGTATATATAGTAGGTAGGTACCTACTTTTGAAATTAGCTCCCCCTCTTGATTTCATTCTAAACATTATGATGTGACAGTCAGCATAGCAGGGAAACGTATCATAGTCCTAGCAACATCAATTTACCTATGTATGGGGCCTTGTGGTTCTCGATTCGGTAGTTCAAACTTTCAAAGCTAAGCAGGTATCAAGGAAATAAAATCATTACAGGTAATCAGTAGAACTCTTTAATCATACATCTACTTGAATTTATTGATGAACATGTCGATCATGATCTTGGCGGATCTTGGCTGGTCCATGGGCACCATGTGGCCTGCACCCAGCAGCAGGACGTCCATAAAGTTGCCGTACGATTTCTCAAACCTGTCCGATAGATAATATTTATTTTACCTATACATTCAAAAGTTTACAAAAATTAATATCTACGAAACTGGAAATGTAGAGACGGGACTGGTCGTCAGCTCTATAACATACATACATACATACATATAATCACGCCTTTATCCCTAATCAGCTCCATTAACAGATTTAGAAAATCTGCTAATCCGTTCTATTTAGTCTTTTTAGGTATTTTTTAAAAAGATTTCGTCTTTGCCAATCGAGTGTGTTATCTTATGTACCAGCATTTGTGTCCCACTGCTGGGCAAAGGCCTAATCTCCGTTAATACAAACATACATAATAATCACGCCTTTATTCCTAATGGGGTAGGCAGAGCGTAAACGACCTAAACAAAGGTCGTTCCGCCACAATCTCCGTTAACTATTATAAAATATTATAAAAATCAATAAGTACCTACCCGATGATAGTGTTTTCTACGTAATCAGTAGGTCCCATTATAGGCTTTCTGTCTGTGTTTAGGTATGCCTCTTGCCCCGACCATTTCAGACTCGCGTATGTGTGCATAGATGCACCGTAGTTGACGATGATGTCCAGTTGTCCGCTGGAATAGTAGGTGTATGTATGATTTTTAATTAAATTAATCACATAAAAGGCGGGACTTCACTGAGAGCATTCGTTTGCGTGCAACCTGTGTTGTTACATAGAGCTTAGACGTCTACAGCCAATGTATAAGCGGGCATATTGCTCGCGAACGAAACAAGACGTCTACAGACAATGTATCAGCGCGCATATTGCTCGCGAACGAAACAAGACGTCTACAGCCAATGTATAAGCGGGCATATTGCTCGCGAACGAAACAAGACGTCTACAGACAATGTATCAGCGCGCATATTGCTCGCGAACGAATGCTCTCAGTGAGCACCGGACGCACCTTTAGATTAGACAGCTATTAGTAGCAGATAGAAGTACGAAAACGTTGTTATTTTATACGAAGGGTTATTTTAAAGGTTATTATAGAAGGGGAAAGGAGTTGTTCTGACAACGAATTATTATGAATAATTTTAAGAAAATAAATTTTTGCTTACTTGTAACACAAAACCCCGTAGTGCTCTAATAATTCTTCAAGCCATGGTTTAACGCTCAAATAAAAGTCTGCTGTCAACATCTGTATTTCAAGGAATGGAGTGTTTCCTACATGAATAGCCTTTCGTACTTCCGGCAAAGTAACAAACTTCTTGAAATTACCAACATTTGCTGGTTTCATAAACGAAGACATGTAGTTATATGCGTCAAGGTTAAGAATTTCAAAATAATCAAGAGCATACTCAACTTCCTACAAAAAGAAAACATTATGTATGACACTGGTACCAATTCTGTTGGAAACCCAACTTTACTAATTTAAGTTTAGTGCTGTCACTTTCTAAACTTAAAATAAAATAGAGACAGAAATACAACAGCTGATAATAAACCTGTCAAACTGGTGTTACTCGCCTAAAAATAAGATATGTATGACACTGGTACCAATTCTGTTGGAAACCCAACTTTACTAATTTAAGTTTAGTGCTGTCACTTTCTAAACTTAAAATAAAATAGAGACAGAAATACAACAGCTGATAATAAACCTGTCAAACTGACGTTACTCGCCTAAAAATAAGAATGCGAGTAACGTCAGTTTGACAGATTTATAATCAGCTGTTGTATTTCTGTCTGTATAATAAAAAGACAGATTGATGAGAAGAAGACGTCTATTCGGCGCTAGGTTTCTTGGCGAAAGAGAGTTTTTACAATGGTGCGATTTCTTTTTATTAGTTCGATCAATAAACGCCATCTATTGCAAACTGAAACCGTGAGAACTAATAAGACAGGTAGGCTTGCTAAGCGTGTGCTAAGCTGATGAACCACGCATCAATGAATTTTCATAGTAGTTTCGTAGTTTGGGGATAGATGGCGTTTTTACAATTTATCCTAACACTGGCCTCGATTCACGCCGTCCAGTTACTAATTCTAATTCTTAGTAGTCCTGTCTAATTCTTAGTATTATATTTGACATAAGAACAGGATAGAAAATAAACTCATGACTTTGACATTCCTAATCTGACATTAAATTGCTTAAATTTTACAATAGATTGCTTATTTAACGTAAAAAAGGAACATCCTCTATGTTCGGTTCTTATTTAAAGCAGCTTATGTCAAATTAGGAACGTCAAACACATGTATAATATATTATTCTTAAAAAAAATTATAATTTTTATTATTTTTTCAATTTTTTTTTTATTAATTCTAATAAAATATTTTATACTACACCTATTCGGAAAGTATATTAGTTCTTACTTAAAAAAAGGAAAGAAAGTACGTAAATCCAAGCGAACGAATATGCGGGCGGCAAAAATATATGGGATTTACTTTCTCCCCTAGGGGAGAAAGTATTTTCTCCCCTCCTATATTTTTTTTTAAATTCATAATTCAAAACTAGAAACAGGCGAATGCCAAAAAACAAAAAGTTTGTATGTCGAAGCCCACAAAATGATACTGGCCACTTACATTTTTTGGCAGTATGTGCTTTGCTTCATTTGTCTCTTTTATATTTTTAAGTAAAAAATATGGCAAAATCAACATGTCCGCGCGAATTCTTTTTCGTTCTTTGATTTATATGACTTATTTAATGTAAATTAAGTGTTTAGTGTTTTCGATGTAATGTGTAACTGTATTAATGTGTGTTTTGTTTGTTTGTGTTCTGTTCACATGGATGATGACACTTCAAATGTTCGTAAGTTATCTTCTCATGTAAGTGATATCATTCTTTATCTTACTAGGATTTTCGATTATATTTTCCTCATAGGTGTAGTATAAAGCACTATGTATAACTCGGAAGAAAATGCGAATCGGTCATGTTCTCTCCTCGTTAAACAATGTACTATTTTATATTTATTATTTTCTTTAGAACTTTAATTTCATTTGCTCTCCTGTTCTTATGTCAAAGTAAAGCAAGTGACAGCGCTATCTTAAAATTAGTTAAGAAGGGGGCGGCTAGAATCAAGGGCGCTGTCTCTATTTTATTTTAAGTTTAGAAAGTGACTGCACTAAACAGAATCGGTACCACTGATTTGAGAAGTTGTTGGCGCTAGCTCCCAACGCCATTTACTCTTCTGTGATTAATGACGATATTCTTCCGCGGCTTAAAATGTTAATTGTTAAACAAGCAAAATGTCTTGCTAATCGTTTGTAGCATATTTTTAGCTTCCGCGGTGCCAAAAACGTGAATTTCTAATAAAAGAAATGAATTACCTCGTTGTATTTTGCAATATTTTGCTCATTCCAATACTTCCTGGCTAACACCTCGTGTTTTCTTAATTCTTCAGCTTCTTTGAAGTCCATTAGTCCAGTTCCTATTCCCCAATCAGAGAAATGTGTAAGTGAGGGCGGGTCGGTGTACCCATCCCCAATGGCTAAACCCTGCAAGAAGTTCCCATCAGTGTGAATTTTTGAATACCCAACTCTGTCTGAACTGGCTGATCACCCGAAAGAAGAAGGAAGTCTTTTTTCACTACACTCTTTTATAGTCGTCATGTCCAATATAGATTGCGAATAGTCGCGAAAGACGCGTGACCACACTCAAAAGAAGAGATTATCCTTACTTCGATATAAGAGATGAGTAACGACTAGATTTTTTGTGGTATATCGGTAAGCCTAGCCGGAATATTAGGTAAATAGGGATAAGGTATATAGCTTATGTAGGTACCTAAGTTTAGTTTAATATATTTTCTAACCTTGAAATTTATAGGGATAGTACGATTCTTCCGATTGTGGATGTAATGTCCAAGAGCAGGAACAAATTTCCCAGCGTATGACTCTCCCGTAATGAAAAGTGGAGCCTTCTGCAGCTCAGGAAACACTTGCAGGAACTGTTCAAGGACGCTTAATAACGTGGCACCCACCTGAAATACCATAAACTATTGAAATTTATGAAATTCAGACCAGCCTTCAATTAAAGCAAGTCAACCCAATACCGTACGTGAAAGAAGCTTATTTTTTTATCCGTTCCAGTCACGAATAACAGTCATGGTATGGTAAATAATAAAATTACATTTCATTAAAAAGAAAAGGAACTTACATCTTCCTCAGTTTCGGCCGTACTACCATCATCAGAATAGCTGTAGCCGGTTTCAACCGGATTGTCGATGAACAACAACGAATAATCGAAACCCCAAGTCACGGGCATCTTTTTCGCTTTAAAAACAAAATTTTCCATTAAAAGCCTTTATGACATTAAGGCCCGTATTAATAATCAGCTCTTGAGACTGACAGCCAGTTTGATTTCATATCAGAAATGTCATTTTAGTACAAATTGGCCTGACAAATCCATGCTTAGTATTGTTCTCAAACTTGAGAACGCTTCATAAATACGAGTCTAAGTGAAGTAACTGTTTTACTTATTTGTGAACATACCTGTTAAATCTTCTGTTAATGTGATGGGACCCAATTCACAAAACAAACCATACAGCGAAGAAGCCCCAGGACCACCTTGAAGCCAAATAAGCCAGGGTGTACTCTCTAGCGGCTTGTTTTGTACGGGAAAGAACCAGAAGAACAAGTGCCACTGTTTGGCTACGTTTGACGTTATATGAGCGGCGTAGCTAGGGACGCCGGCAAACAGGGTAGGATCTACCGAGGACAGGTTTCTCGCCTTTTCCACCTTACCACGCGCGATCAAAGGAGTCAGGTCGAGAGGACCATCTTCAGATAAGAAATATTCCGGGACGTTTTTTGCGATAGTGTCCACGCTTTAATAAAAATTAAAATGAATAGGTATGATGACTGATGAGACACCGAAAGAACAAGTTAATATCATTATTGAAAAGGCAAACTCAAAATAACAAAATTACCTGTATAACAGCAGAAGTACCAGAAATCGAGTCATTGTCGATGTAAACTGAGCTAGGCATTTTCAATGTAGCTGTAGTTTTATTAGCAGGTATCATAAGAATGTATAGGTAGTTAATACTGAGTTATTTATGTACAAACTATAGATTCAAATGAAAAAAATGACATTTTCTTTTTAATTTTACAACAGCTGCATTTTTTGAATAATATCAGAACATCATATAATTTATCGAATATTTAGGTGCTTTTTTTATAATAAAACACTTATTTCACTAGTTCCAATGAATATATATTCAGTGGAACTAGTGAAATAAGTGTTTTATTATATATTAACATGGAGTTCCATCAAGAAATTACGACACAAAGTATAACATATTTAGGTGCTTATTGATTTTTTTGTGGTACACGTTCCAGTTCAAAACGAAACATAGATTTCTATGAAGAAAATATTTCAAAGTTTCAGCCACCATGCCATGAATTTTTAATGTCGTGATATCCGTGATTGCTTTATAAGTAGGTACGAGTAGAGTACCCGCGGTTAATAGTATATTATGCATCGAGGGAATAAAACAGTGACTATACCTAACGGTCTAACGTCACGGGCAGCATATTGAATCCTGAGCGGAATGAAGGAATCTTTAAGTTCCCTCAGGAATTATGACAAGAATCCTGAATGCAGCGTGGGATTCAAGCCTGCCCATATATTTACTTTCATTGAATTTGAATTTTTGACTTCAATACCGTAAATTGTCGAGTAAAATTAATATTTTACTCCAGAAGCGTTATATTTAGTATTGTACCGTATTTTGTTATTGATGTTGAATATAATAAATATAAACCGTTCTTTGGAAAAATAAATTTTAGATTGTGAAGTGACTTGACTTTCGGATCCGTTACTTGTTTTAATACACATACAGGCAATTTTTTTTCTGAAAATCATTTTCTTAGGAGTTTACATGACGTTCCAAATTCAAATCTCATTATAACCCTTGGGATGTTATGGAATTCTATACAACATTATGTCCCTTGGGATAATTGTCTTGCTTTAAAGGGATGTTCCTTGATATAATACCTATTATATTAGAAGGGTAAACGTGCAGAGGTGCGTAAGAGATTTCTCGTGGGGTGGGATTGAGTTGAAGTATCTTCCCAATTTCCCACAGTAATAAATCATTGCTTTTTAGGGTTTTGTTTTGTTTTATGAAAGTGATTCCCGGGGCGTATCACTGTCCAAGGACCGCTAGATCACGCGGCAAACCGAAGAATCTCTGGTTAGGTGGGTGAATTGAATAGTACGGAATAGAACGATCTTACACCAGCGTGAACCAAAGTGGAGTAGAAAAAACCGGAAAGCCCACCCGCAATTAAAAAAAAAACAGACAGAAATCCTAACCCCAGCATCAAGCCGGGAAAACGAGGGAGAGAAGAAGAAGTATTGGCAGGAGTTAGGTAAATGCTATCTGAAAGACATAATGCTATATTTTAACACGGGAAAATAGGTAAAATTGCCTCGGGTAAACAATAAAATTATAAAATCATATGCGTAGAGAAACTTTATTTCAGAAATTAATAGGTACTCGTAGGTAGGTTTTGATTTTATTCGAGTAGAAAGATGAACTTGAACTTGTTGATCTGCTTCTTAAGCTTGTTGTTGAATTTGTTGATGGACTACTTGAACTCGTTGATGAACTATTTAAACTTGTTAATTAAACTTGTTGATAAACTATTTATATTTGTAAAGAACTATTTAAACTTGTTAATGAATTACTTGAACTTGTTGATAAACATGTCGATCATGATCTTGGCGGATTGTGGCTGATCCGAGGGTACCATGTGGCCTGCACCCAGTAGCACTATGTCAATGAAGTTTCCATATGATTTCTCGTACCTATTAAGTAATTACTTTTTAGTTAATATTATTAATTATTATCACAAAATATTGCTTATAGACTAAATTTATTTCTGATCTAATAGAAATACAGGAAAATCCTCCCAACAATAAGATTTATAATACGTCTATAATCACGTCAATAAGTCCAGTTACAGCAGTAACTGAACTTATTTTAAATCTTATTGTATTTTTCTGTACCAGTGTACACACACAAGTATAGAAAAAAAAACATGTTAGGCAATGCTTGACCAAGACCTGGACAGTGTTTATTTGAGTCAAGTAGCATAAAAAATGTGACTTACCCTATAATTACATCATCTTTGGAGTACGGACTTGGCCCATATAGTTCCTGTCTTTGTGCATTATAGTAAGCTTCTTGTCCAGACCACTTGAGTTCCTTATATGTGTGCATTGATAAACTGTAGGCAACGCTTACATCTAATTGGCCGCTGAAAATGTATTATATTTATTCAAGTGTGAGCTGTACATACTAAAGAAAAACTAATATCGATTTATATTATGCACGACTTAAAAAAAAGTCTCTGTTATTTTTTGTTATCTGGCAGTGTCATGTTTATTTATACATGCTACGATACACAATGAATATACGATAGTAAACAAAGAATTAGGTCATAATGATAATGTTGCTCATAATACCACTTACTTATAGCACAAAACCCCATAATGCTCCAATAGTTCCTCTAACCAAGGTTTGACGCTCAAATATATATCCTTTTCCAGCATATTCGGAGGCCGATTATCGCCGAAGCAATAGAGAAAAGTCAAATTTCCTACATGGAGTGCTTTCCGAACTTCCGGAAGAACTATGAAGTCATTTAAATGGTCCTCTATTTGTGGCATAAAATCTTTCATGTAGTTATATAAGTGCAACCAATATGGAATTGTTTCTAAAGCAATTTGTGCTTCCTGTCAAAGATGAATGATGCGTTTAATTATGCAGAAAATTTTGCATTTGCCATGATTATATTAAATAAATAAATACCTGATTGTATTCTTCTATTTTTCCTTCTGCCCAATACTTCCTTGCTGCTTCTTCGTGTTTTTTAAGTTCGTTGGCTTCCTTAAAGTCCAAAAGACCCGTCCCTATTCCCCACTCTGACCGATACATGAGTGAGGGCGGGTCTGTGAATCCATCCCCTATAGACAAACCCTAAATGAAAATAAAATTGTACTTTATATTTTTAGTATTCAGTTGAAATAATGTATATGTTGTACTTTCAAAACATAGGGCGACGAACCTTTAAGTTAATAGGAATAGAGCGATTCTTCCTGTTATGGATATAATGGCCTAATGCAGGGATGTATTTGCCAGCGTACGATTCCCCCGCTATGAACAGTGGCGCTTTCTGAAGTTCGGGAAACACTTGCAAGAACTGCTCCAGGAAACTAAGCAGAGTGTCGCCCACCTGCAAAATATCCAACACCGGCATAATTTTATTCATCATGGGGTGCCATTTTTAATTGAAATTTGGAGGTCAGCATGTACCTATATATAACAAAAAAATGGTTTACGCTCTTCTGAAAATTAATGTCACTTGGTTTATCTTCCTTGTTCGTTTCTACCATATAACTCTACCTTGTTAGCTTCTATCTACCTTACCACCTTCTTCAGGTGCATCAGTTTGCGGGACGCTGTCCCTTACACCCAGTATACTTAACTATTTATTTAGGTACTATAATATATATTACACAAATAATTACATGTAATTTTAAACTGTTTAAAATAAGTTTTATTTGTTTTTTATTTTTTATTTTATTGGGTCTCGCGGAAGACCAGCGCTGTGAAGGTGTATAACTGAAGGTATGCACATTCGCAGCATAAAGCTGAGCTAGACCTTTTTGTCGCCTTAGGTTAAGTTTTAATAATTGTAAAATTTATGTTTAATTTACTGGTGACAAATAAAGATTTTTCTATTCTATTCTATTCTATTCATATGCGGATGTATGAGTAAGATCGATAACTAGGATTACCTCATCTTCAGTCTCTGCAACACTGCCATCATCAGAATAGCTGTAGCCAGTTTGTACTGGGTTGTCGATAAACAACAACGAATAGTTGGAGCCCCAAGTAATTGGCATCTTTGTAGCTGGCAACAAATTAGGATATATTATTATTGATGACTATATTGATTATATTGATATTTGGAGCAGATAGGTATGTGTAAAATGTGTTACGAAGAATGAATGGCGCTGAATGTAACTATGAAACCACATATTACTTATGAGCGCGGCGTTTAACAACTTTCCCAAGCAATTCTAAGAAATGTTTCAAAAGATTTTTTTAGTTCTCAAACTAACCTTTTAAATCCTTTGATACCGTAATAGGGCCAATTTCACTCAATAGACCAAACATGGACGAACAACCTGGTCCCCCTTGGAGCCAAATAATCCAGGGTGTGCTTTCTAGGGGCTGGTTTTGTATAGGAAAGTACCAGAAGAACAAGTGCCAGTTTCGGGTTCTGTTTGCGGTAATATGAGCTGCGTGGCTCGGGACGCCGGCGAAGAGGGTAGGATCCACTGCCGAGAGGTTCCTTGCCTTTTCCACCTCCCCACGATCGATCAAAGCAGTTAGGTCGAGAGGACCATCTTCAATAGAGTACAAACCCTGGACACTCTTGGCAGTTACGCTTGCACTGAAGAAAATGGTTTTAATTACTAGCATAACTTACAATAAAACGTAAAACCACGCCTGTTTCTCTTACACGCCAGGGAGAGCATCAGCCTTTTTTGCCATGTTTAACTTTTGTTGTGCCGGGTTAGAATAGCATCACCCCATCACTTCCTGCGGGTGTCGTAAAAGGCGACTAATGGATTAATCCAGGGAATGGGCAGCAGCGTTCCCTGTGAATGGAAAACTTCTACTGCGCTCACCAACCCGCCTGCCAAGCGTGGTGAGTATGGCATATACCCCCAATTTTGGGGAGACCGATGTCCAGCAGTGGACTGTTGTGGCTGATGATGATGATGATGAACTTTTGTTGAACTCTATCTAAACAGAAAGCTGGCTGACTCACCTGTATATCAGTACAAGTGGAAGAAGAGTGATCATTATCATGGTCATGATGCCACTTACGTTTCATATTGTTTGTAATCTTTTTAAATAAAGAAGGTTTGAAAATGAAATGTTCTAGTTATTTACATAAATATTATTGTTTTTCAACAAAAATGTAGATCATTTAAATTCTTTTTAAAATAACTTAAAGAAAATGTCGCTATTTCGCATGGCACATAGTTAATATTATATGGTTCGTATGGTGGCAATGCAACAAACATACATAAAATCACGCCTTTATCCCTAATGGGGTAGGCAGAACGAAAACGACCGAAAGGTCATTCCGCCACGTCTAACAAGTTTTAAGGGTTATTTTAGATGGTCATATGTATTGCTATAGTGACAGGTTGTCAGCCCATCGCCTAAATTGCAATACATTAAAACCCTCTAATCCCTTAGCTGGTTTTTACAGCATGCCCGGGAGGAGATGCAGCTGGCACATTCTATGTTTTTCTATCACTCCCAGTCCAGCATATAATAAGTATAAATAATTTGACCTGCTGTGCTGATCCCATAGTACCTATGGAAAGACTTTCTCTTCATTAGTAAAATAATTACGACTTCAAAATTAATAAAAAAAAAAATTGTGACTGTGACAAAAGAAGGATAGACTACTTATAGAAAAATGGATTTTGTGGTTAGATCCATTGTTATATTTAGGTCATGTCATTGTTGTCTATATATATTTTTTTAATGGGAAATAGGTAGTTTTATTAATTATCATGTAACACCATAAGGAAACGACACATACATACATACATACATACATATAATCACGCCTTTAACCCTAATGGGGTAGGCAGAGCGTAAACGACCTAAACAAAGGTCGTTCCGCCACGTCTGACAAATTTTGAGGGTTATTCCAGATGGATCTGTATATTGCTATAGTGACAGGTTGTCAGCCCATCGCCTAAATTACAATACAGAAACCCTCATATCCCTTAGCTGATTTTTACAGCATGCCCGGGAGGATATGCAGCTGGCACATTCTATGTTTTTCTATCACTCCCAGTCCAGCATGGAAGAAACGGCAAAAGAGGAAACAACACAAATACGTTAAAAAGGTAATTTCATGAAACTGATGTCATCAAGTTTAATTATCATCATCTCCCTAGCCATACTATCTACTACAAATATAAAAAACCAGCCAAGTGCGAGTCGGACTCGCGCACGAAGAGTTCCGTACCATCATTTAAAAATGGCAACAATAAATCATATCTGTTGTCCAACTCACACTTGGTCAGTTTTCAGTATTTGTTGTTATAGCGGCAATAGAAATACATCATCAGTGAAAATTAAAATACATCATCTGTGAAAAAAAAAGTATAACTATCACGGTTCATAAGAAACAGCCTCCGAAACATTATTTACAAAAACGAGCAAATCACCATTTTTGTATGGGAGCCCTTAATATTTATTGTACTCTGGTTTTTAGTTTATTTTGTTATATATAGCGGCAACAGAAATACATTATCTGCGAAAATTTCAACTTTCTAGAGCTGTCACGGTTCATGAGATACAGCCTGGTGACAGGCGGACAGCGAAGTCTCAGTAATAGGGTCCTGTTTTTTACCCCTTGGGTACGGAACCCTAAAAAATACGTCTCTATCGAGATTGTATAAATATTAATACAAATCTTAAGTATGATAAATCAAACATAAAGAATTAAAGACTACTCAAATGCTACCGCATACAGCTATTCAAATCTTTTAGTCGAATCAAATATATTTGATTGGTTAAAAATCTATGACACAAAGTTATTCAGAATGACCCTTGAACTGTGAATGACAACTGGCCTAAATACTATTGATCTCCTTTCAGACTTATTCTTATAACTAATTCATTGGTATTTCCTGTTATATTCCACGGTTGAAACTACTTAGCTCTAGTAGTTTCCCGTCTGGGTTTAAATATTTGCATGTTACTGAGTGAAGTATAATATGACATCATTTTCAGCGTCAATGAGTTACATCTTATATCGAAATGCTTATCATAAGTGCAAATGATTTTTTAATATTTTTCTTATAAACATTTGCTTCGCTTCCAAAATTCCAACTCAGGGAAAAGACAAATGTCTTTATTCTCTCATGATAGAAAATGACAGGTAGGTATTTTAGCTAAGTCTTTGTAGCTTTCAACGTCAAATCGCCAGATCATTCAAGTTGAAGGGTAGAATTTTTGTCAGTGAATTTTAAACTTGTCTTTGACGTACTTATAGGTGATTCAGATCATGGTGCAGTGACTCCGATGATTCAACCAACAGGAAACTAGGACATATTTGAGTGCACTCCGATTATTATAAAACAAATGAACGAGAAGTAATAACTCATTCATAAATTAATTTGTAACAAGATCGGTACACATCCTTTGCACCGAAATCAAAATGTACGGTCTAATTTGTTTGTCGTGTTTAATATTAATAACCGTCGAAGCAAGAGTACTAAAAGAGATCATGTTGCCACCTGAAGGAGTGTCAATGGATATAATAATGAGGTCAAACACAAAAGCTGGTGAAAGTGAAAATCGACCGTTAGCTGCAATGACGATAAGTTTGAAAAAAGATAAAGTGATTATATCTACTAAAGAAGAGCCAAAGAAGATTCAACCAACGAAGAATCCTACGAAACTCAATCTTCCCATTACCACTACCCATCGGCCTATCAAAAGAAATTATGGTAGAAGAGTCGAGACTACAGATCTAGGATACGGCCCTTTACCTGAAATTGAGAACCGATTCTTATTCAGAGGCGCTCAATGCCCTACTGGTTATGTGAGACAAGGAGATATATGCTTTCCTATTCCTCCAGAAGATCCTGAGCCAGAACCTGAACCAGATGAAGATTAGCTTTTATTAAGTGTGTGCCTACAATAGTGAAATATTTTGTTATCCACATCAAGATTCTTGAGGAAAAGTAATTGATATTATTAGTTGGTCATTTGGCCACTACATCAACTACCACTTATGATGCAAATAGGATTTGAGAAACGGAACAACTATGAAAAAAAAAGTCACGTGGGTACTTGTCATTTTCATTCTATCCAAGTTCTATATTATATAGCACCATATTCTGAATGCCTACCACTACGAACACTTCAAAGCGAGAGTGAACAGATTCAAGCCGAGCTCGAGTTAAGAGAGCACCCATTTAAAAAAAAAGTGAAGTAAACAGAATGACAAAAAGAAAAAAACTAAACAATTATTGCAATCAAAGACAAAAATATACTTATTTAAAGCCACGTACATTATCAAGGCAATGTAGATAACTTTAGTAGTAGAGGCATTATGAATATGTATTCTATTTGAATCTTCTGTCATGTGGATATTTGGATCCATCATTTTTGTTGTAATTTTAATGTACCGTAAATAAATAAAACATCGTTTTTAAAAACTTAATGATTTTGTGAAACCTGTATAAAACTCGAATGTAAATTAGGTAGTCATTGAAATTGTTGGTTTGTTACTAGCAACTCTTACGAACAGGAAGCTAGGCTGCTATATATCTCTCGGTGACGCACATTGCAGCGAAACAATAATAATATTTTATAATCCGGGTTTTTTTTTTAATATTATGCCATGTCATCGTGACTTAGGGAACAGAAAACAAGATACCTACTTTTTTTTCTGTGGTAGGTCAAGGATTTTAAAATTGAGGAGTAAAACTGTGCTAATTAAAAAATGCTGTAAGTGCCATAGTCATTATTTTGAGTTAGTGACCAAGTGGTGGTTGACGTAAGTATTGGCCACTATTTTGGTATGCCACAAATAAACATAATTTATTGAAACATTTACAAACAGCGACACCTACCAATGCTGTTGGAAACTTTGTGAAAACCTCAACCCTGCTGCCAACATTGGAGGTGGAAATATATACAGTTTCCTATTTATTTGCGTAGATGGCGCTATGTAACAAATTATTACTTTGTTATAGTCCTTTTAGGGCTGTAAAATTCTAAAGTTAAAAATTTAAGATCGTATCCGTTGGCTTTAAATCTCCACCAATTGTATTCATAGCTTTGCTTGCCGCTTTTGACAGTCTGTATATGTACACTAATTTTGTCTGAAACGTGTCAAAAATTAAATATATAATTTGATTATAATCATCTATTTGATGTGCTTTTGTAAGTATTTTTTCAGTTTCCGCCAAACGATTACCTTAGTACCATGAAGGAAAAAAAAAAAAACTAAACAAAAGATCGTTTTCGCTTTTGAACGAGAACATCTCAATATCGGCATACAAGTAAATAACAAAGAACGGACAGGAAAAGGGAATTTTTTATTGTATTGCGTTGGTTTTATTTTTATTCCCCGTCGACATTGACCCGGTTAACTGTTAAAACCCGAGCAGAGACATTCAAAACAAAACAACACGATGGAACTGACTGCAGTTTGCCAGCATCTAAAAATGGCGGCAATGGATTTAATTGAATTTGATAAACTGATAGGGGTTGCTCAGTCAACAAAACTGAAAAATTTTTACAAGGTTTTTTCAGAAAAATAAACTGAACAACTTTTACCAGATTTAAAGGATAAAATAAACCTTTTCTTGAAAGAATTTTCGGGTGATAGGTTTTTAGTGACTGAGGTACCATTCGAAGTTGGACTGCACGCTGCACGGTATATTATACTTACGCTATGGTTCAGTGACACAACGAAATATTGCAACAATATTCGACTGTAGGTACCGATGATTCAAATCAATGTTTTTCCTTTTGTTCTCTGATCCATGGGGTTATCCAGAAATATTGGATGGGTGCCTAATCATGTATGCGTCAAATATGAATGGAATGGAACTTTTAGAATAGAAAATAAAAATAAAAATTGTTACAAATTTGTATGCAATTTTTTTTCTAACTGTATTTTTGCATTCAGTGTTTTTTGAAGGATAAAACAACTAATATATACCGGGTGTAAGGGACAGCGTCCCGCAAACTGATAGGGGTTGCTCAGTCAACGATACTGAACACATATCACCAGGATTTTTTTTCAGGAAATAAAAAAAAAAATTGCTTTTCCATACAAATTGTCTGATCGATGTGGTCATTTTGTATGAAAAAGCAAATTATTTTTTTTCATTTCATTTCCTGAAAAAAAAACCTGGTGGTAGTTGTTCAGTTTCGTTGACTGAGCAACCCCTATAAGTTTGCGGGACGCTGTCCCTTACACCCCGTATAATAAACAACTATATAAAACGACTTACAAAGTATGTAAGTCTATACCTGTATTTTTTTATCATGGAAGAACAGAAAAGACCAGCAATAATTTTAGTCGAGATTTAGTTATGTCGTGCCGTCAACAAATCGATAGCAATATCATCGATAGACATACATACATACATACATAAAATCACGCCTTTATCCCTAATGGGGTAGGCAGAGCTAAAACGACCTAAGCAAAGGTCGTTTCGCCACGTCTGACAAGTTTTGAGGGTTATTACAGATGATTATTATGTATGATTCCATGCTGGACTGGGAGTGATAGAAAAACATAGAATGTGCCAGCTGCATTTCCTCCCGGGCATGCTGTAAAAACCAGCTAAGGGATTCGAGGGTTTCAGTATTGTAATTTAGGCGATGGGCTGACAACCTGTCACTATAGCAATATACAGATCAATCTGAATTAACTCTTAAACTTGTCAGACGTGGCGGAACGACCTTTGTTTAGGTCGTTTACGCTCTGCCTACCCCATTAGGGATAAAGGCGTGATTATATGTATGTATGTATGTATTATTATGTACATTGCTATAGTGACAGGTTGTCAGCCCATCGCCATCGATAGACAACATCAACTTTTCCTAGTGTGGTGCACCTCAACGTGGCAAAATAGTTGTTGGTAATAAATAATGTTAACTACCGCACTCACTTGTGATTTATGCCAGTTGTTTGTTCTTTGGTGATAGGTATCTGTAAAAGGGCAGCTTACTGACCCACTACTGTAACAGCTGTAAATAATATAAGTATGATTCTATTGTATACCAGGTGTAAGGGACAGCGTAACAGAAGCTCAGTCAGCCAAACTGAACAACTTTCACCAGGAAATTATTTCAGGAAATAATTTTTTCGCAAATTATATTAATTATATTATTTTCCAAAAAAAAAATTAAGTACGTGCCCTTAATACCTGCTCCATCTCATAAATATAAAAAGATTACTCATTCTCAGAAATAATACTTACCTACTAATATTTAGAGGTTTTTTCCACGAATAAGGATTAAGTTAATACTGAATTAAGAGAAATAAAATATAATTCAGTTGGTTTATTTTGAGTAGGTTTGGTATAAGTGAATTAAGTAGCAGAATACTCGATTATACCTACTCTATTTATACCTACTATTGCAAAAATTTACTACTGTTTAAAACAAATTTTGTTCTCTTCTACCTGGCATGTCTACTTTGCTAATTTCTAGGACCTTAGTTTAGTTTAACCTGACTAACATCAAACTAACTAAAAAAACTTAACTCCAAACATTTTTCAAATAACAATGTTGCCTCAGTATAATATGATTGAAAAAAAAAGGAAAGTACCAATTAATTTCTCTGATGGAACAATTCATGAAACGGACATCGGTTGAGCTTCCGGGCTGTCCATTAGAACCTTTTAAAAAAGATAAACAGTGACCTTCAATCTACGTCTCTCAGACGTGTCGTAGAGATGTGTGAGTGCGTCGGTAGTACGTCGTACGTCCGACGTGCGTACGACGCGTTGTCGGTCTGAAAGCGCGGTAACCATTTGTCAATTGATTCCCGATATAATGAAGGGTAGTTACATCGCATCAGAGCGAGCTGTCAGAGGCGGTCTCAGTTCGGTATAGATTTCTGGAGTTTCGCGATGAAGGGTGAGGGGGGAAACTGCGTGCGCAGCCACGTTTTTATACCCGTCTCTCTCCCACCCGCAGCCAAGCCGTTTCCCGCGCTCACGACCTACACAGCCTACTTTTGCGTGCTATTTAATTACACGCGTCTGTGTGGCCTCTTGTTTATATTGGGCTTGATGCCACTTTAAATTGATTAATTCCGTCGACACCTTCGATTCTTAGACACGATATGGACTCTCCCGTGGTTTTGTAACGACTTGTTCATACTTTTCACAAATAAATATTTAGGTATAAAACTTACAAAGAAAACTCTACCGACATTCTTTACAGCTCTATCTACTTATCTCAAATATCAAGCTTGACCCACGTAGATAGCCCATCTAGAAACATAACATTTACAGCTATAGTTTAACTTATACGAAGAATACGAATTACTTTGACCTACTTACAAATTCAGTACAAATTTAGATAAGGAAACCGAAACCAAACAACGTCAACGTTCATAAGGTACAAACAAAGCATCGACGTCGACAGCCGCATGTAATATTCAATGGAATCAATTAGGAGTTCCGTTGAATAGGAAGAAAATCCGAACGCGGTGTGGAGGCGCCTTAAGAGAGTTTTCCACAAGTCACTACCAGCGTGCCGCCGCCTCGTAGCACGCAAGTTTCCACGCACACACGTGCTCGCGGCTAAACCAGCCGAAACTCTACGCGCAGCCGAAAAAGCTCCGCCCGTCCCTCTCACTCACAGTCCCCTGTCCCATTTCAACAGGTTTCGCCTTTCAGCAGTTGCACTGTGGAAAACGTGCCTGTAGTAACACGGCACAAACAGTGCGGGCAACACACGTCGCATCCGAAAACTGAAAACATAGTTTCACTGACAGGTCGAGTTCGGCACCACCTGCGCTCGCCGCGCGCTCGCAGTTTTGACGCGAATTTGTGTTGCGGGTGACATGTTTCGCGATACATACAACTATTTATAAGCCGATGTAACCTGTGGCAGTGTTCGTTGCCGGATGGCTCGCTGTGTCTTCGGGAAGTCGCTTTGCGCGCGTCGACACGTGCGAGCCATGGGACCCGTCAAATACGAAAGTGCCAAAAACAATAGCCAAATTAACTGTAAATAAAACCATGTAACAACCAAAATCCGTGCGATGTGTGTGATGTAGCCGTGATTTGAAATGGAATTCGTTGAGGTCTCGGGGAATTCGAGATAACACGATGTAACGCTGGATGTAATCAATGTTTACCTCTTCTGTGTTGTGAGTAACGCTTAGTTTAAATTTATTCTAGTGTAATAAACATAGTGGAAGCGATGTAGCCGTGGATGCCAAAAAGACCTTTCTAGACTGAGATTAGAAAGTGTCAACAATGGTTGTGATAAAATAAAGCAACTATTGGACTTATCAATAAACAAATCTGGTTGTTATTTCTCGTGCGTTGTGATTAACGCTAGAAGCAAATATAAAGTATTTATACACGAAAAAATCTGTGAAAGTATTTATAAAGTACCTGTTGTAGTGCTGTTTTCTATTTGAATAACAAACGATGGTATAAGAGTTGTCTGTGCCACGTTCTGAACTCGGTTTCACTGTAATTTCCCTGGAGGTTGTGAAAATACAATAAGGTGCGGCAAGGACTTGGGGGTTCCTTTGTCGTGCTGGTGTGGAAGTGTTGGTGAAAGAGCTGTCGGTGCCGGGACCCCAGGGTACCGCCACCTCAGCAGCCACCCTGCCATCTCCACGATTGAAGGTAAGGTTTTTGGATTATCAATTAATTTGTACTTCAAAAGTAAAAACAAATATGATACAATAGTTGTTATTGTACAACTTACCTTAGCTTTCTTGTTTTCAGCCTTTTATATACCTAAGTAGTAGACACTAACACTAACACTACTATATAGGTAGAATGTAAGGAATGTTGAACCTAATTGTTGATAGTAACATTATGTCCGGTATTCAAATTATGACACAAATGAAAGATAAATCAAAACAACTGTCTAAATCTATACAAATAAAATATACCTATTTGATCACAGACGGTATTTTTGACGTCTAAAATAATTAATGTTATAACAAGTTTACACATAATGACATTTTCATAATGTCATGTTTCTGTTACATATACAAACAGTATGATGAAAACAACGCAACGATTATGACGAACTTGAGAGCTCTCTATTTTTTTTTTGAGCAATCTGTTGAGTAGTCAGGAGAAAATCAGATTTTTTATGTGTGTGGATTTCCAAAATCAAGCTTTTTTTCAACTTTTTTTTAGTTTAACAATATCACCACCTTTGTCATAGTTATTATATCATTAAGTATTATTGTCTATATTTGGTGTTATATAGTAGTAGTATTGCATCCGAAACGTGTTGCGCTAAATACCTACTTCCATAACTCGAAGCATAAGGCAGGTATTTGTAGTTTTACCGTCTTTGGTCAATTTCACATATATGCTAAAGGAAACCCATAAAATGGTAAAATGAGATGTTAATCAATAAAAACAATAGTGTATAATTCAGAAAAGGCGGTGTTTGTATTAGTGCATTGATATAAATTCAATTATTTATACTTATCTACAGTTTTAGTTAAATCACCGCGTTTTTATTTTATACTCATACGAGTGGTTTTTTGTTTATCCAAAAAAACAAACAAATACACAAACGTACACAAATCAAATCAGCCTTCCATCATCAGTAGACTCAGTAAAATTCAGAAAAAGTCAACAAAATATTTATTAAGACAAACGTTACTGAAAGATCCAAATATTCAGCGGCGAAACTATTCGAAACAGACATATAATTTTAACATGGAGACAGCTGTTGAGAAAGCAGGATAGAATGGCGACAGAAATAGCTCTCAGTTCGGCAAATCACTAATGAGTAGTCAACGCTTACTCTTATATTAGCGGGTTCGGTTTTAGTACACGGAACAATAGATGTAAAAATATGTCATCGGGATGAATAATCCGTGCATAACGATGTAAGGGCGAGGATACATTAGCATCGAGAACAAAATCTTAGGCTAAAGCAATCTCAAGATTGAGAGCAATATTAAGTGCGGATTTGACCGGTAATTTTGTACTGGAATGTCATTTCTGATATGAACTCAAACTCGCTGTCACTCTTGAGAGTTGATTATAAATACGGGCCTTAGAATTAACACTTTGATTTAGGCACACATAATTTGTTTTTATATTTCTGAGATAAGTTATTGCTCTTTACCAAGATACGAGTGGTATATGAACCGAGCTCATCCAAATGAACCGTTTCTTTTTCTATTCTTTTATAGTTATAGGCATTTGGAATAATATTTTTAAGCTTAATTAAAATTAATAAAACAACTTTAGCCGCCAACAAACAAGATGTGAAGTTACATTTAATTGAATGTCATATGTATGCAATGTTTTAAGTAAAAGATGTAACATGTTTTATACTATTTGTGATACTTTGATTGTTATCCAACCTTTGGAAACTGTTACTGCTCATCCAAAAAGTGTTTATTAAATCGGACTCTCACCCCAAATAATAAGCCCATGAGAAATTAAAAAAAAAATAGGGTAAAAGAATTCGTGTGACAGTGTGCACATCCCAGTACAGTTGGTTGCCAAATCGCTAGGAACGTCCCAACGACCAACGACCAACGACTGCCAAGGAGAATACTATCTCACTGATCAACACGACCTTCTTAGTCTCAGATTGTTTCTTCTGAGATTTCTTTAAGATTAGTATCCTGCAGGCAAGGTCTAGTGACTTTACTTCTAATTATGCTTCTTTATTGACCTTACTACAACTTTTACAGAGAAGCTAATAGATTTTCAAAAGCCAATATTAGTATACCTTTACTTTTTATTCGAATGAAAATACTCAATAGATAGATAGATAAATTATTTATTCGGTACCAGTTATTACAGTTAGACAACTTTAAACTAAATAACCTTAAAGTTACAATAGATACCGAAAATAAGTCAATAAGTAAATTAAAAATATTAATTTTCAACTAACTGTCTTTAAAACTACAGACGCAGATTTCTTAAAACAATTCTAAGCCATATCAATTTAATTAAAGAATTCTACAAGTAAAAAAAGCTTGAAATAGTTTTTCAAACTTGGTATCTTAACATGGTAACTGCCTACTTTTACTACGGCGTAGCAACGTAGCAAATGACTACGGATAACTTGTAAGTCTTCGAAGATGCTATTAAATAACATACTTACGCTTATAAAATTTTTGAGGCTGCTGGTGGTAGTCTTCAGAAAGACGACTTTAAAGCCACCTACAATAATCTTAATCGTACCATTAGTATACCAACTTATGTCAAAAGAACTAATAGAGAAAAAAAGCAGGTTTCCTCACGATGTTTTCCTTCACCTTAAAAGCGCCGAATAAACGTACATATGAAATTCGAAAACCGAAAAACACATTGGTACGAGGTGGGATTCGAACCACGACCTCCTGCACAGAAGGCCGCGGCCCTATCCACTACACCATCCGGGCTACAATATTTTTAATAAAAAGAAGGAATAGATAACTGTTTTGTGCAGCCGTAGCGTTAAACATCTTGGAAACGACTGGAATTTTATAAAAAAAGGTCGAGATCTCTCCGTAATACCGTACTTTGCAAACTTTTATCTAACAAGGAAGTAATTATGGTCGTAATTAATGCTTTTTTAATCACTTTTTAATATTTTCTCTTGACGCTTATGCCTCCATTGTGATGTAATGTTGCAAAACAAATGGGTTTTGAGAGTTATTGCTCTTCGTTTCGTCTCGGCTCGAATCGTAAAATGGCTGACTGGTAGCCGCAAAACTGTTTGTTCTGTTTCATTTTCTGTAATTACCTACTTCTTATTTGTTATGACTGCCAGTCATTAGTAATGTTCTGTGAAAAGTTCAAATACCTGTATCTTAATGAGCTCTTTCCCAAAATTTAATGCCTTTGCTATAACTAACACATTTTCAAAATAATAAAAAGGTGTAAAAAGTCACATCAAAAATAGAAAAAGAGAAGTGTTCGAAAGTCAAACATTACCGAGAGAATTTTCATTCTCAAAATGACGTCATAATTGAGCATAATTTATAATTTTGCTTATTTTTATGCGTGTCGCATAAATTTGACAGCCATAGATGTTCTTTTTGTAATTTAGTTAAGATTAGAAAGAATACATATATATCAAAAATGTTTAAGTAAGAATTTACATCATTTCCTGTAATTTACAACTGTTCCAAAATAGAGCACTAAATGTGCCATAAAACTATCTGGAACATTCACTAGTTGTTTCGGAACCATCGTTTGTGGATGTGGATTCCTATAAGAGTATAAGTAGTTAACTATATCATCACGCTTCTACTTCAGGCTTTGTTTTCAAGTCGACGAACGACCCGATAAACCCTGGTGTCAGACTTTTTACTGCCTAATAGGCTTCTGACATGGTTTGTGTAACGACCACTATCAAATACAGCTACCGGGACCGACGGCTTGATGTGCCCTCCGAAGCACAGAATCTTTTTACTTACAGACAATCAGGTGATTCAGCCTGCATTGTCTTAACCAAACTCGGGAAAAATCTCACAAAGTGATAAATTGACAATTAACTACCTATCAACTTTGTGCGGGAATTGAACCCACGATCTCCGTGTCGGGAGCCCATGGTTCAGACCGCTGGATCGCGGAGGCAGTTAAATTTAAATTATTCTATTATAGTATTACCCGTGTATCGTAAAAGTTAAACTAAGACTTTCTTATTTATTACAGAATGCAAATAGTGTCAGTTCACTCTTTATTCATGTCATGATGTCATAATAAATTCTATTATTTTGAGTCGTAAAACTGCAGTGAACATGTGTGAATCGAGATTCAAGCTTGGCGGGAACGAAAAATGTGTGTTTAGATAGTATAGAAGTGTCAATGTCAATTGCAGGTTGAAAACAAATTGAAAATGAAAACATAAAGCTACAAAACTAAAATCACGCGAGTTAGATGTGAGCCCAAAATACCTACAGGGTGTTTTGTAACGATCCGACTGAGCTTTCTGTTATTTGAGGTAGGTACTTTTCCTTTGATTAATAATTCTGTAGTTACCTTTTGTAATAAATATCCGTTAGAATAGAAAAACATGTCTCAGGCAAAGATATCCTTACCACATGCATTTAACTATGCCGATAAACATGTTTGAAAGAAATAGTAACTATGCTAATTAAATACATTAAAGATGGAGCGCGATAGTTAATATTTAGGCCATGACTCTAAAATCAAGGCTGAAATCTTTAAAAAATACATGTGACTGTTCAGAAATAGAAACGGTTGAATCTATGACACATTCTTTGCGCTTGTGTGTGGACTGCAGACGTGGCCAATTTTGACTGTGGATTATTTGCATCACGTCACATTTAAATGTAGGCAAATGTTAAGATTAAATGTTATAAGAATGAATTGTTTATTGTAACAGTTTAAAATTGTAGTTGTAGTCTATCGAAATAATGGTATATACCTAGGGTTAGTTCACACTGAAAATGCTGCTTGAAATTGTATCTCGTTGTACCACGAGGTGACAGGCTGCACCGCGTCTGTCAAAGAAATGTCTATCTTTTTTAATAGTAAATACAGTTCTTTATTGTATCACGCTCTTGAAAAGTGCGCGCCATTTCGCGTCGCCTCGTTTCCAAGAGTGAATTGACCCTAAACGGAAATCATAACTGTTTATCCTCTAAATTCATCATCACGTCTAGTTATATCATTTTGCATCCAAGAATGTAGCACTAGATTACAAGTAGGTATAATAAAGATTCTATAGCCCAGCAGCAAATGTGTTAACCAACATGTGGTCCATAACGACCACTTAGAATAACGCACCATTAAACCGGTAGATTCTCGGCGGTGTCTCTTTAATGATCAAAAATAGAATCAAAGAGTTTATTCCGACCTTGCGCGTAACTATTTCATAACTATAACCCAGTTATGAAAATGGTCCATAATTTTTTTATGTCATGTTCAGGTGTAGAGCTAAGTATTTTACTCTATTTTAAAGCAACAGCTAAGTAATGTACCGGTAGCTCAGAGGATAATAGTGACCCTGTCTGCGATACTCAAAGTCGTAGCCCAATAGTAAACTTTACAATCAATATTGAAAAATTTACTGTATATCACAAAATGGGATGTATATGTCACCACGTTGGGCAACAAATCTGACAATATTTAATTGAATCAAACCAATATGGCAATAATTATTATGTAATTTAAGATCTTCAAATTATAGCGTTTTCTTGTAATTTTTTTGTTTTGTTTGTCTACTTCAGGCATAGATAGATCACACCAGAAAATATCGTACGTTTGCAGAGTAAATAAACAACGTATCTAAGTGAAGCTAGGTAGTTTCTCAAGCTTAATTGAAATAAAATAATAATTTTGACGTACATTTAAATTTGAATTACATTTATCAATCATCTGCAATGTCATTTATTTAAGGATTGTCACAGTCTCTCCAGAAAACAATGCGTCGTCGAAAACATTTCATTGTCACTTTCCGTGGGTGGTTGTAAAAATACCGGCGTCCAATCTTTTTTTGACATGTGATGTCTCACTGCAGTTACGTGACGTGACACTGTGAATATAGAAATGAATGTGATTCATTATGTGTAAAATATAAAATGCTCTTATGAATGTTCCACCAAAGTAAAATGTCACTCCGTTTAGATTACAAACACACTTGTAACCCACAAACTGAGTATTATACGGATCCTTCTATGTGCTTCTGTCCCTTAAAAAAGGTTATTTTATAACTTGTAAGTTGTAATATATGGATAGCTGTAATTGGCCTGTCATATATTTTGTAACAAAGAATTAAGTTATGGCGTTATCCCTTGTAAATAAAAATAAAATAATTGAACATTCTATATACCATTCACAGATTTTTACCTCTAGCTCTGGTCATGGTATAAAAAAAACTACGGCTCTGATGCGATGTCAAATACATAGTAGGCTGAGTTAAAGTAAGCAACTATGTAAAAATGACAAATGTCAGAGGTTAAATAACCATAATGTCAATGACCTAATAAAAACTCTGACTTTACTGACGTTTATCGATTCCTAAGTGGATAAGACGAAAAAAATTAACAAACATATTGCATACTAACTTTTATTTTTTATCTCTACTCAGCCATTATCATACGAAAAATTTCTTCCTATGTTATTTCGCTGTTATTTTATATTTTTCATGATGACTGTATTGTGTTAGTTGGTGCGTCAACGATTTATTAGCTAAACTAACTTGAGTAATTTATTCCAAGTTTTTTGGCTATTCAGTTTATGGGAGTTTTGTTTTGGAAACATGATTGTAAACAAGTTGTAGGCGAACACATATTACGGAAACTTTTCAATGGAATTATATAACTATGACTTCTGGAATAAAGATTTTGAATTTGAATTTTCACTATAAATGCGCAATATTGTTATTATACGTTCAAAACACAAAAAAACTTATGATTTGAAAATTACTTTTTCATTACGATTTTTTTTTCAAGACGCATAATCAATTTAAAATCTAGAAACTGAAATACAGACAAAAGTAAGCTACTTTTAACAGTAACACCTCGTACTCTCCAACAGTAGGTACAAAATCAGCATAAATCGAGTAAAATCGATTGGCTCGGAATCGGCACGAAAGAAAGCGAGCTACAGGATGTCTCAATGAGTAATGTCCCCGGCGATTTAGTTGTCACCCTCGATAGAACGGACGCCATGATTTATACAGCGTGCGCTGGGTCGCAGCCAGCTGCTGGCTCCAGTTAAGCTTACGCTTTATTCTCAAGCTGCTCGGCAGCATTCGCTACATCCTGTAGCTTTGACATGTCGATCGGAACTGTCGTATAGTTTCATATATACTTCCGTTGTAAAATAAACTTTTTAAACGTAGGTGGGTTTAGTGATATGGTAGGAGATGTGTTTAGTGATATGCCATTTTGTACCCGAAATGTAAATTCAGACCTGAAACATAACTTTATTGCATGTATTTCGCAAACAAAATACACACACAAAGTACTACTGCAAATTAAGTATCTAGTAAGTCAAGGTTAAGTAAATTTCTATGCAAATTAAGTATCTAGAAATTACCTACAACAAAAGGCTTTATTTTACTAAAATAATTTTGGCATACACGTACTATCAAAAGATTTTACAGTTTTCTCAGCATCCACTTTTATGGCACTAGATATTTTCTTTGATTTTTTACGCTCTCCTACAATGTGGCAAACGATTTCAGATTTGCAAGTGAAATAAAGACGCAAAGTGTCTGTTTTATTCTTCGTTTTAGAGAGTGCTGCTGTTAAGCTGGCATAAATCAGAGAATGCTTTTTAATTTATGCAATTTTAAATATAGTTCACTTGTGGCGATGTTTATCATTTTTAATGCTGCTAATGTAAAAAAAAATACTTGGAAAATGATAGATAAAGAACACAATTATGTCATTACAAAAATTTTTCGTGTTTAGCCTAAGAATGGTCTCATTTGTCCTTAATCTTTTATGAATGCAAAAAAAAAAAAAACGTGTGACCCATTTCGATATAGTATATTAGGCAACGAGGGAATAAAGCAGTGTCTAACGTCACGGGCAGCATATTGAATCCTGAGCGGAATGAAGGATTCTAGGATTAATTCCCGAGCGCAGCGAGGGAATTAAATCTTTAATTCCTGAGCGAAGCGAGGGAATTATGACAAGAATCCTGAATGTAGCGAGGGATTCAAGTCTGCCCAAGGCGAAGACACATTTATTCCCGAGGAGCATACTATATTTTACACACCTACTGCACAGATTACTTAGACGGTGGCAGGCGTCTGTAAGATAATAAAGCTCAGAAATATACCTAATCATGTAATATTGATACATAAATAAATATTTAAAACATACCAGAAGCAACAGATCCGAAAGTCAATTCACACTCACTGAACTACACTTCACGTTCACAATCCACTACCTACGTATTTTTCCAAAAAACGAATTGATCGTATTTAACATATTCAACATAAATAACAAAATACGATAAAATACTAGTCACAATGTCTTCTGGAGTCAAAATATTAATTTCACTCGACAATTTACGAAATGGAAGTAATAATCAATGAGCGAAAAACTTTTGCAAAATCAAACCGCGTTTTCTTTTTTTTATACAAAGCAAAGAGCACATACAGATAACTAGTCATACAGCCTTTTTAGGCGAGTGTGGCAACAGTTTTAATACACACACAGCCATATATTTTTTTTCTGAAAATTATTTTCTTAGTAGTTCACATGACATTCCAAATTCAAATAACATAATAACCCTTGGGCTATTAAGGATTTCCATACAACTTTAAATCCCTTGGGATTATTTTCTTGCTTTAAACGCAAGTTCCTTGATACATTATGTTGATATAATAATGCAGAGGTGTGTAAAATATATTAGATCCATTCTAAAGTAATCATTATTTTATACCTACAACATTTGCGCTTGCATCCTAAAAAATCTAATGAAGAACACAATGTTACGAAAAAAAAAAGCGGCTTGACATAACAGCGGCTTGAAAAGGTGGGAACTGAACAATGCCGCGACAGCTGAAGGGGTGTCCCAGTTCCGTATTCTTTCCCTTAATGACACTGCCCGAAGTTGAAGTATTAAAATGAGCAAGCACTTGTGCCTTGCGAACGTCTGAGACCCTTTATTATGCACCAGAGATTTTTTTATTTGTTTACGTTCTTGAAATGTTACGTTTAATATAGTAAAAAAAATTGGATCCAATCTAGGATTGCGGAGGTCAGGTGAGAGTAGCTTTCTGTAAAAACCAGTATCCTCGTTCGATCATCTAGACTAGTAGCCGACACCGTGAAATACGGGAAAAGGCTAGAAAGATGATGATGATGATGATGAAGATAATTACTTACGCATTTTGTTAGAAATTTTTAATGTTATTAGTTACAATGATTTTGGTGGACGAGTTGTACCATATTTAGAATTTTTTATACAAGTACCTATCTAAAGAACGATCGCCTTCGAACACAAGTCAATATCAAACTACGTGCATACAACATACAGTACATTTTAAACTTTAGTTGCCTTTCGTTCTTCTTACTGTTTAGTTAGCTTTTACCTCCTAAGTTCCCTGTAAAACCAGTACTCATTAAATGATTGCAACAAAGTTTCCTACAAGAAGCAAACGGTTCAGAATGTATTTCGTTGAGTCGTAATGATGTTGAGCTTAAACGGACTGCAACGTAGTCGGTTCTAGTTCTATTTGACTCTACTTAGTTCTATTACAACTGAAGTCAGAAATGGATGCCTGTGCTAAAGTTTAAGTTAGGGTGGTGGTTAAAATTTATAGGAGGGTTATTCGTTGCTGTAGAAAATTTTGCGGATGATTTCTTGTCAAAACTTACAGTCAAATTCATGACAATAACACTAAGTATATCATATTATTTTGAATTACCTTGAAGGGGAGGTAAAGTGCAGTTTTACTTGCAGTTACAGACACGTTACTTAGAAATACCTATTTGATCTAACAAGGACCAATAACTAAATGTTTAGAACTGGCTTAGCTCGTAGCTAGTAAAAATCCAAAGCAGAGCATTTTTTCTTAATTGGTGAAAAAGCCCATGGATGATTTCTACTAAAAACTTAATTCTAAGCAGTCCAAACGCCAATACGAGCGATGGTAGATAGGAATAAACAAACAATTTTCTTAACAATAATTTATTAATCCAGTGAGTTCAAAATTTGACTTCGCAAATGAAACTTTCAAGTTCTTCAGCCGGAAGACTCAATAAGGGTTGGTTCACACCGAAAAGCGACGCGTCACCGCGCGCACTTTTCAATAAAATTATGGTATAGATATAGATTCTCAATACGTGTGACCCTCAGAATTAAAACTCCTTGTTCTATTGATATATTCCTTTGTCCGCCAACGCCATAGTTTTGACACTTCCCCCAATATGCAGTTGCAAAACGCACAATCCGCGAAATGTCCTTTTATTTCGGCCAATGAGCGTTGTAAAAGAACCATTTCGCGGACTGGCAAACACCAAACGGCCAATTGCCAAATTCGTTAAAATACCAGGTGCAAGGGACATTACAATACCAGGTGATAAAGGTTGCTCAGTTCATGAAATTTAACAACTTTCTTTCAGGAAAAGAAAATGCATCTTCAAGTAGCTTCGCGCCGCGTCACTTCCCGATGTGAACTGAAACTGACCTTTAGCGTTTCAAATATTTGTTCAGAAACTTTGTATCAAGCAAGATGTCTAAGATTCGATTGGTTCGTTTGCTCATCATGAACTTGATAGCCAACAGGAGAAAGAACAGGATTATTAAATAAGTTTCAAAATTATTTGAAGCTCTGAACATATTTGACTAGGATTGGGATTCGACGGGATTAATATTCTGATTGTTTAGTTTAGAACTGATATGTAAGCGGAATATTAATAATAGTAATGCAAAATTTGCTGACTGTTTGTTACACTCTTTTAAAGAGTATAGCAATAAGCTTTTTAGCAATAGTCTACAAATACGCATTATTTTAATCAAATGCAATTTACATAAAATGGCCCCGAATATCAGTTTAAATATCTACATAATAAAATGTAAAAATGTTTTGGTATTTATTGTATGGCATCTATGGCGAATTGACCGCTTTATCTATGAGCGTAGTATCTGTAGCAGGATACTACAAACGCAGTGTTCTACGGCGTAGCAAAAGCCTACGAAATCAATGTGCCTCTACGAGTAAACACGAGCATTACCTTCTGACAATTCATCACAGTTCATTGAAAGGTGGAGTTGAAAAATCACCTGTAAACCCCCCTCCCTGAACTAAACTAACACGTGACCGGAAGTGAAATCGGCTGGAATGGCGCCGCGGTCACATCCGGCGCCATATTGACAGCCCGCAAAAAATGGCCGCCTAGCTAACAGTTATTTCAAAGTAAAAATCACATTTTTTTTTGTGTTAACTACTCGATTTGGTGCAATTTTTTGCGTAGGTATATTAGTTTTTGCGGTTGGATTTTGAAAACCTCTGTTGTATCAAAGTAACAATAGAAGTTTTGGCATGTCAACTGACAATGTCTAGGTGACTGTCGGCTGCGTGATGGATATGCTAATGTCAATGTTTAAAATGTTTGCGAATACAAATACGCAGCTCAAATAATGTAAATTGTTTGTAGGTATTTCTTTGTAAAGCAGCAAGAGTTGTAAGTACATCGATTTTCATTTTATCGATAGGCAAATGAAACTACAAAACACTGGATTTCTAACACTTGACTTGCGCACAATCAAAGGTCCGAACTTGAAAAACTGACAGTGCAGATTTTGAGAAGATATGACGATATGAATAATAGATATATTGATATGAATAATAGATAATTTATATTGATGTCTGCAATGATTATCTACTGCAAATCCTCTCTATGAATGTTCCACTGTATAATTCAAAATTATAAAGTCCATTAAAAATCGTCGTCTCTAAATCTGTTTACCTTATTTCATTAACCTTAAAGCGGTTCAGTTTTCATTTCTCTAACGCCTCGGAAAAGATTAACGGCGTCCCCGTGCACGGTTTTCTAATTTCCAACTGTCAAGAAATATTAGAATTTAATCGGAACACTTTGTTGTTTTTATTAATTCGTGTTTCGGCTTTGACGGCGTCCGGCCGTGAGCCGGCGAAGTTTTCTATTGTGATGGCACAATTTACTGTCCGTTGCTGGCTTACTTGCCGAATTTCTTTAGTTTTTGTTTCTCTTTTTGAAGCAGAAAGTTAAAAAAATATATATTATGTATTAACACATTCAGACCGGGGTGTCCCCGGTGATACACGCCATGCTACACACCACACTTATAATCACTGGCACTTAAGGTCCATTTACCGGAATGTCCATTCCCTGACTATTCAATGTGTCAATAAATTGCACCGTCTGACGTGATGACATAGCTTTGACGGCGTCTGCCATTTTTAACATATTTTTTTTAATTAGAGCATAATTTAATATAGAAATGATGCAGATAGTGATAAATATGATAAATTGTAGCAGAAAAGTACCAATCTACTGAAAGCAGATCTCGACGTAGAAGACAAAATCCAATTCATTTATTGACAACAGATAGATGATACCCCTTTAGTATATTACATCTTCAATCGTACAGAGGATTGCGAAAACTTGAAGAGAGTTTTACTGACACTCATAAATAAGTGACAAAAGTTGTTCGAGCGTACAAAGTTGCTCACACGTCCCCAAGACCCACCACGCTTATATTGAATGTGGGCGGGGGCGGTGTATATTGAGGGAACTGTCAAAAATATGGCGTTGGCATCCACAATACCAATCACGTAGTATAAAGAGCTTCAATGCTGTACTGGGAGCGATAGAAAAACAGTAATTTAGGCGTTTGACAACCTGCCACTACATCAATATACAGATATATCTCAGCTTAAACCTAACTTAAGAACCCTTAAAATTTGTCAGACGTAGGTGGCGGAACGACATTTGTTTGGGTTGTTGACGCTCTGCCTACCCCATTACCATTAGGTATACAGACTGACAGACGTGATGTATGTATTATGTATGTATGTAGAATAAGGAGTTTTTATTCTGAGGGTCACTCGCATAGCGATTCTACGTGGATTTTACTTTGTAAACCTAGAACAAGAAGTTTTCATGCTGCATTGGCTGCCATGCTGGCCGCGTTAGTTTCTTTTTTCGCCACTTTCATTATAAGCGTGGTGAGCAAGGGACTTTTAAGTCGTCTGTCATGACCGTCGCTCCAGTTTGAAAAGGGCCGACGAATCAGGGGGGAGGCAGGGGGAGACTGGAATACTAATGATTTATGTTGTTTCTCAGAGAGTCGCTCGTTTCATCCGTGGCATGATAAATGTTTGTTACGCAAGCCCGGTCTACTCTCCGCACGGTACGGGACAGATTATTTAGACTCTAATGTAGTTAGTATTCAGTGTAAATGAATGTTTTAGTCTCGAGTAGATTTAGTGTTAGTGTTTGATTTGGGTCTAGGCTAGACTTAATTATTGATTCTGTAACGTTGCGGTGATTCGCTGAATTTACCGTATTATCAAAATCACGTCTCAGTATATCATCTAATTTCATAATAACGGATCGCTTTTTAGTAAACCCGTTGCGTGTACATGTACATGTTGCGGCTGGGCTAATGTGTGCATTCTCCGTGGCCGTAAATCACGCGTGTCGATGTGTCGGTGCCACGCTCACGCTCGTAGCCCCATCTCGACCGATTCGCCGAATTCACCGTATTACCGATTTTACCAGTTTTACGGCTCTACTTTTACGGTAATGCGCCGCGCCAATCAGACTTTTAATGGCATCGAGGAAGGAGTGTTATTTTACGTGTTATATTTTTCTGTTTAGGGTATATTTGAATGGGAAAAAACCGTATTAAATGTGCTAAATAAAAAAAAAAAAAAAACAGGAGAGAGCAGCATTCGCTTTATTTAGCGCTGTTTCATCTAAACTTATAAAATCGTTTGTCCTTACTGACTGACTGACTGACTGACTGACTGACTGACTGATTCATCAACGCAGAGCCTAAACTACTAAAGCTAGAATCGTTAAAATTAGAGAGCAAGTTCTTCTTATAACGTAACCTCCCACTAAAAAAGGATTTGCGGATTTTCCCTCCCTAAACGGGTAAAAAGGGGGGTTGAAGTTTGTATGAAAGTCCGTCAATTTTGAAGGTAGGATCTTCAAATTTGGTATTTAGGCTAATGATTAAAAAATAATTTATACGTGTTTCAGCATTTTTGTATTTTTCACCCCTAAGAGGGTTAAATAGGGGATGGAAGTTTGTATGGAAATTCTGTCAATTTTGATGGCAGGATCTTCCAATTTTGTTTTTGGGCTAAGGATTAAAAAATAATGAATACGTGTTTCAGCGTTTTTGTATTTTCCACCCCTAAGGGGGTTAAATAGGGGATGGAAGTTTTATTGAAATTCCGTCATTTTTAAAGGTAGGAACAGCGCGGGAACTCAATCCCACGGGAAAACTCTTAGCTGCGGGTGAAACCGCGGGGCGGAAAGCTAGTTCATTATATAATTACTTACTCATTTATGTTTTATCCACAGCCGATGGTCTTTTGAGTATTAAATTATCCTTGTTAGGATCAAAAGCTCTTCAATAACTTTTCATACAAACAATTTGTTTTCTTTTGAACCTTATCTTGATCTGAGTCAAGTAAATATAGATTCGATAATCAGTATGCAGATCTATCTGAAAAACATGTTAGGAGTGGCGGAAAGATCTTTGTTTAGGTTGTTAACGCTCCTGTAACCACACTGTAACCACTGTATAGGTAAATTAAATCTGTGATAATTGAAATGTATTCCGAATTCAAAAATCAAATAAAAATCGCCATGATTCTGTTCCTCTTGAAATCCATCAATCAATAGGTACCTTTCCGTGCCCAAATAACGGATAGCTAATGTAGGTAGAGTTGACGTCCGGTAAATATATGCAGGCAGGCTGGAAGCCGTCTCTAAATCTTGCACGGTATCGGAACCCTCATCACGGACCCTAACTATCCGAGGGGATCAGCTCATTGCCAATGATATGTTGAGATGTCTGCCTGTATTTATGCATGTACTAGGTGATATAAAAGGGAACATTAGAAATTGGTATAAAAGAGGTAGAAGATCATCTAACATAAAATAAGTACTTAATTAGTATGAGCTTAAAATTATGAAAAGTTACAGTGTGTGAACGGGGGATAAAAACGCAAAACTAATTGCAGATGGCGCCACTGTTGAGTGTTCCAAAAGAGACCAATGAGAAGACACAAAACTGACATTGATATTGATATTGACAGATTACTGACCAATCACAGGGAAAAGGAACACTCAACAGTGGCGCCATTTAGTTCTCAGTTTTTAACCCCATTTAAACCATCTTACGTCATTTTTGACAACCATAAAGTCTTTTGAGTTTTAGTCGATTCCAAAAACGTATTGAATTTGAAAATGTTTGATAATTTGCGACTTTTCCTCTTTTAACAAACGTGAAACCGAAGAAAGGATAAAACGAACTGTCTTATATCTCCAAAGCTACACAAATCTCAGCGATCCACACCGTCCGAGGAATTTCAAAATGGTCGTCATAAAGTACGCTTTCTGTTAGAGGACATATCTTCACGGAGAAATATCGATATGTTTGCCTCTTAGGTGCGGATCGCTTGACTCAAAAAGATACTCCGTTTGACCTTCTTCTACTACAACTTAGAAATGACTGAGTTGATCGACTTCAAATTTCTCTAAAGTTTATTTTGACCTGTGGTATTAAAAGTCTCTCTTTATTTTTAGTAGACTTAAAGTGGATGTTTTTTAGGTGGTGGTGTCTGTAAAATAAATCACTTTTCACAGTTATTTTACCTCTATGATGTCAAATAAAAAATGTAAATGACAAAATGTCAGAGGGAGGTAAAAAAACTTTACTATAAACGGTCTTGTAGTGCCCAAGTAGTGCCTAATGAAAAGTCATAACATCAATTTTAAAGTTGCTCACCTGACGTAGATTTTGGCAAAGAAGGTATGGGTTAACAACCCTGATAGTTTGAAGAACATCTTCCTACAGTATAATGTCTAAGATCTGTCTCGACATTCTTTTACAGTACCACTTGCCAAAAGTAGACAAAGCACTATAATAATAATAATGTTCTTTAAGAGCGAGTACAGAGACGTCATGATTTAGAAGAGAGCGGGTTACAAACCTATGATTCTCAGACTTGGCTTCCTTTCTTTAATAGAATTTTGCTGACAGGAATTGGAGCTTCTATCGCACTGATTAATTTTGATCTTTTGAGGAAGAAGAACGCACCTTTTTAGACAGATTTTGCTTCAATGTATGATCATTGAGAATAGAAAAACAACAAGCTAAGGTGTGATACTAAAATATGTGCATTTCGGGCTTCATTAGCCGTTTACAATGTTTTATTATAGTAGAATAACTAACTTTCTTAAAGAAACTTAGCAAGATTAACTATTGTGATAGGTGGATAGATAGCTTCATGAATAAACTATTTCTCTACATTTCATTCTTAGGATATTATTGCTCTGTTTATACCTCTCTCGCCATTATCAATTCTTACATAGAGAAAGCCCAGTCTATATCATGATAGATCTTTGAGTGCCAGCTATTGTTTCTGTATTGTATGCCAACTTTTCTCATTCCCAAATATAACGGCAACTAATTACAGATTAGACAAACAACAACGATTACATCGCGAAATGTGGGTAGTTCGGGACAGGGACGAATCTACAACTTACCCTTGTGGGGAGTGCCCCAGCTAGTGAGCTTACTAACCAGATGAAACATGAAGTATACATATAGAGTCACGCCTATATCTCTTACCGGAAAGGCAGAGCATCAACGACCACATAAATAAGTATGTATAAGCTTACGCCACGTCTTCCATATTTAATTTCAAGCGAATAAAATATCTAAAAGAAGTATTTAAAGGCACGTTAGCTCAGTTGGTTAGAGAAGCGGTACGGTTATTGAAGGTTGTGGGCTCAAATCCCTCCTGTGCGAAAATTTTGGTTTCTATATTTATACGTTTTTAAAATAAAATATATCCTAGAGTTGATCCTGCGTTACCCTGTTTGTCCTAACCAAGGTATTGTCAACAACAAAAATTGTAACGATCCCATCGTTCCAAATCCGCGAAAACACGGTCCCGTTCCGTTATGGACCAATAACGATTATAAAACGACGTCCAAATTGGAAGAATAATTCAAGCCGTGGGTGGAACGGGATGCTATGTATACAGGGTCTTTCGTGACTTCAGAACATTAACTAAATAATAAAAACATATTGCTATAATAAGAAAGTTAGTCAGTAGCCATCAGTTTTATTATTTCAAATGATTAATTTTTTTGTGTTACTGAAGATTCATAAAAAATAAACATATAATAATTGTTGAGGATTTTTTGCACTCACAGTGCTATTTCATTTCATATAACACATTATGAAAGAAAGAAATAAAAAATTCGCCTCGGGCCGGACTTGAACCTGCCTCTTTCGGAATGCCGTTCTGTCGCTCTACCAACTGAGCTACCGAGGGGGTAGCTGGAATTATCAAAGACTCTCTATTACACAGGGTTGTTCTATATATCTACAGTACAAACAGCTAGAGCACAACTCTGGATACGAATCGGTAAAATTGGTTGAGTTAATTTCATTGATGAGATGATTCTGTGGGGTAACGCTGTTCACAGATTTACTGTTATAGCCTTTAAGGTCAGTTCTCACCGGGAAGCGACGACACGACGCGACGTGGCTTGAAGCTGCTTGAAGATGTATCTCGTAGTAAGTATTAAGAAGTGCAAAGTGCGGCGCAGCGCGAAAAAACCATTTTTTTTTAATTTTCTAATAAAAATTCCTGGTGAAAGTTGTTCAGTTTCGTTGACTACTCCAGTTGAGTACTCCCTATTAGTGTGCGGGAAGCTGTAAGGGTCACCTGGTATAAGTATTATGTCAAGTTCTTGAAAAGTGCGCGCCGCGTCGTGTCGCGTCCCTTCCCGGTGTGAATTGACAAATTACTGATGCTTTATTTTAATGATTTTACGGGGAATAAACAGACTCGTTTTCGTGATTAGGTACATTTGTTCGGGTTGATACAAATGAGCTGCCAAGTGTCGTAGCGAAACGCATTTCACTGTAATTTTTATTGTTATTGTTCGAATTGGGTAATCAACTTGAAATGTGTTTCATGGCACATAATAAAACAGCTGATAATGATGATCTTCTCCTAATTTTCCGCAAGACTAAACTTCACTGAGAGACCGTAAACTCAAACTATTGTTCAAAATTTTTTGTGACTTCAGTTCAGTAATGTTTTTTTTTATATAAATTTTGTCTAAAATTGATTTTCCAAGCGCTTTAGACCGTCACTAATTGTAAACATTATCTTGTTAAGTTTTACACAAACAATAAAATATATGTACAAGAAATTTGACAACACTACATTTGAGAAATCCATTGTACCTACCTACATAATATAAATCAAATAAGTACAACAATCAATACTCAGCAACTTTTTATGAAATGTCAAAAACGCTTTTATTGTGAAAATACTGGGTTGTGACGTCACTGGCTTGTAAATATTGACTACTCAAATCAATAACTTCTATATTTTTAACTCGATTATTAAATCTAAATGTGCATTTTTTTTTTCAACTGATGAATGAGATCCACAGTTATTTTAGCCATCAGTTTTAAGTACAAACGTTTTGATTTTTTTAGCCACCCAGTCAACATCCCTATTCTACCACATAAATACCTACAAAATATGTAGGTAGGTCTAATCGTTAACACTGAAACTACAACCATTGTTACTAATGATCTTACTTTTCCTACCATTACACGGAATATTGCTTACGGCACTACGGTAGGGTATGTAGCACCTGATTGGAGAAATTGCCGCGAGAATATAATGGCCTTCGGATGGCAAGAATGTGCAAGTTGGCGTTATATCTAGGGTAAAAGTGGGCTTCCACTAGAGAGGCAAGGAATTTGAACGGCCACACATCAGGATTTTCAAGAATCATGAAAGGTACATAATTATATCCGATACACGCATGCTGCACTCCGGTAGGAGGATATTTACCAATTTCACTCATTCTTAGGTACCTACTTCAAAGTTCTATGATACTTTTATGTAGCTTTCCAACGGAAGTACGCATTTTCACAATAACACTTCACCTGCGGCTTAGTCGTGAAGAACAACAAACATGGGAACTCGAAGAATTCGTGTGGCCTTTATTTGCATTTAATATACGAGTAGAAAGAAAGTGTACACGCTTAGCACTATTTTAGAATAGTCTCACTTTACTCATATCTTCATGCTCTCGTAGCATGCCGCTACGCGATACGAATATGTCACATCTATCTGTCAAAATCAATACAATCTGACAGATAAATGTGACAAAAGATGACTATTCGCGACTTCTTGGAACGGGGGCTGGTGGACGAACACCATGAGGTAGCGTCCTTCGTGAAATTATTGCAGGTCCCGAAAATAGGTCAATTGCCTTGAGCGAGGGAGAGATCGGAGATTTGGAGCGAGATGGGGATATAGGGGTGCTAGCTAAGCCATTATGAAGGTTTTTCTCATAGAAATGTGGTCGTTCCTATTTGGCTAGGGGCATGGGATCGCTGTACTGAAGTGGTGACTCAATAATATTACAAGGAAAAATAATACTTAAGTAGAGTATTTTGAATTAGATTAAGTAGTATAATCCATATTTCTATACGTTACCGTATTTTCATTAGTTCATTAATTAAAATATGGAAATAATATGAAATAATGCTATCGATTCGTGGAGTCGAGCATGACTATATTAACCAAAATTGTTGCCGTCCCTTTCTGTTCTCTCAGGATAGACAATGATAGGACCATTTTAGTCAAGATTTTGTGATTTTGTGCGCTTACGAATTGATACCATTGTAGATTTAAAATTTTACTGAGGATGGTAAAATTATCTAATTGATATTCTTAATTACATTTTATAATACGTGGAAACGAATTATTCTAGATAACCTTAATATTATAAAAACACCTCGCATATTCGAGTAGATATCCAAATAAAAATATTACAATTTATTTTTAGAACCCTAATCTAAACCGGTCAATGAATGAAATGACGTCATATCCGTTCTCTTTGCTATTGTTTCCCGTTTGGTTGCTACGCACGAGTGGTTTTTGGTCGGTCTATTTGTTCTGTATAGGAAATTCCCCGGGATGAACTCTATCTTATTTATTTCAATATTATTTCATGGAATGAGCCTGCTTAATTATACCTAGTCAAAGCAGTTTATGTTTCATGATTTCGTGACAAGTGTTTTGATACATAAAAACAAACAAAAATGCAATACACCTATAAGTTCCTTAATTCCACAGTAATTTTCAGTAAAAGCTCCTTTATGTTTCTTATTTCTACAACTTAAACGAAGCCGAATAGAAAACGAACAAAAAAGAAGTTTCTTAAATAGTTGCTGATTGGATTGATTGAAAACTTAATTTAATTAATATTTTGTTAGACGTGGCGATTACTACTTTTACTATGCTTTTTACGCTCTGACTACCCCGTAAAGTATAAAACCGTGACTGTATATACGTATAAATTTCAACACTTGTAGATTTTTTTATCCAGCTACAAAAGCGTCTGTTCGTTCATTTTTGTTGTGTTCCACGTACACGTAGGTACTACGTACTACGGCAGTCGCGCACGAATGATTTCGGTCGCTCTATTTACTCTCTATATCAAATGCCTCCGCTACTCGGTATTGGTAATGTTCCTTAATATTTTACTGAGAGGTACAGTATACATTTTTCATGTCAAAAAATAAACAGAATTTTTAAGACGTTTAAATGGTTATGGTTGGATATGGAAATAATAATATAGGGAAAATGAGAGAGAGAGGACATTGGAGTGTATGTCGAGCATTGGACTTGAAATACTTAATAGAAAATACTTATTATAAATGTAAATTTTTGCTTAGTTCTTCCCAATTATCATGTTAGACGCTGTTGTTGATATTTTCATTTTGACTGTGGCTATAAAGATTCATATCTCTGGGAACGAGTTCTCACAAAGACATCTCCATTTTAAAGAGTTTATCCGAGAAACTCTATTTTTGCGAATGTTTTTTTCTTTGCGTTTTATTTCTGCTATTTTTTCGGTCTCGATAAGGCGGTACGAAGGAAATGAGCTAGATGAAACAAACGCCGGTTCTTTGATCTTGCCGCCAGCTTATTTTGTTATAATCAACGACGGAAGGAGTCTGATGAAGGTTCTTTATACAAGATGTCAAATATAGTAGGTACTTTACTTACCATTATGTTTCCTAGAAATAAGTAAGAACTACATTTACAGGAATGTGGGAAATTTCGACCATTATGGCAGACTATTATATTATACTGTGATTATGGTATACCACGTGGAAATATAATGTCGTGGGCGTGATAAGCGCCTAGGATTTATTTGCACAACGGAATTCTTATGTTCACAGTATACTTTTTGTCTAAGAAGCATAAATACTGGATTCTTTTCCAACAAGGTTCTTTTATGGCACAAAATCAGCATCAATAAAAATCTGATTAAATGAACCGCTTTCTAAAATGTAGGTAAGTATTTGTATGCAACTACTTAGTCTCAGTCATCAAATAAATTAGTTTCCTTAATTAAACAGCTGTTGAACTTGCTACAGCGACGTCTTTTGAGAACCACCCGAGTGTGAGATTAGAGCAACCACGTACCACGTCACGTCACGTTAATACAATCGGTACCTGATGGAAAATTCGCGATTTCACATACTACAAGTAGTTACTTAAGTAAAATACTTATAAAAAAAACTGTAAAAATTCTTAGAAAAACAAAAAAAGAATCATATTTATTTGTGAATTTTTAACTAAAAAAGTTATGTAGAACTCTTAGTTATTATTTAAATTAAGACACAATTAACCAATAAGATGTATAAGTATTTGACTTTGTTTGATATAAATTTAGATTTTCAGTAGAGACCTACCCCAAATGTTTTAGGTGAATTTCAAGAAAACAAAACTATCACAATAAACAGAGCTAAAATAGTTTGAAACATAACAAAACCGTATCTAACTACAAAGCTAAACAGCACACAAAGCCGTAATAGCCAACATATCAACGTCTTTAGCTTGAAAAGCATTTTAAAACGGAACGTCTTTTGCTTTGAAAACAATCTAAAAGTGTGCAAACATTTTCCTCAGAACAGTCTATTCGTTTCTTGAGTTACATGCTTTTGGCATTCCGCTGTGGGTGAATGTGGCAACCTACATTTTCGTTTGTTTGTTTGTTGTCAAGGAGACGTCTTGAATAATTTAGGAGCGGGTAATTCTGAACTATTCTCTCTAACTGGCTGATTAACATTGAACCTTGACAAGGAATTTTATTTGTTAAAAATAAAAACACTTTTATCATTTTATATTTTTTTGTGAAAACAATCATAATATAAAATAATTTTGGTTTTCAGGAGGGCATCGATTTTCAGACTCCTCTCCTAGAAAAAAAAAAAAGTGTTTTAGTGTTTAATATTTCTTACGCTTTGGGATTTCCTGTCATGGTTGTGTAAATGTATTGAAAAAAAAAATAAAAAAAATATTAAAGATATTTTATCAATTTTAATGTTGAATGTAAATCACAGAGCTCATTTCGAATTCGCAAAGCAGTTAATAATGTTGCTTATACACTACAACGCTTAATTGCACGTTGTTTAAACTAAATCGGTTTAGTTTGACTTCGGAACAGTTGCACTTCTGAAATTACGGGCGCGATGACGGCTATACTACTTCCAATACTGTCTTTACTTAGACAACTGTTTATTGTATTTAAACTAGCCAGCAATGAACAGGTTGACGGATGTCAAATGTTAGTTGTGACGTCAGAAGGGTAAAAGGACTAATAGCGGACAATTTAGCTAACAATATCGGCAATATCTCGACTTTAGTGAGTTTGGGCTGGTCGACAAAGTTTGGCCGTTATACCTCTAGTACCCATTGTTAGGGATAAGGTGACCTTAGGGGCCGTAGTTTCGAGAGGAATACGTATTTAGGAACTTGTCAAAAGAATAATCTTTGTGGTAGTTATCACTGTGAATTGTACTTAGAATTCCATTTTGTGGTAAGTTTAAATAACTTTGTGATACTGCAATTGTAACACTGCATTCTATAATTTGAAATGATCGGAAATAATTTAAAAAATGTGGGGTACGTAGGGAGGCTATTTATCAAATTAATTAATATTCGTAACATGTTTTTTACCTGGGTGAGAGTGAACAGGTTTCTTCTATCCATTTTTGACTATGTCTGTCTCTATCGCTCCTAGAGATAAGAGCAAACTTATTTTATTTCCCATAAAAATTAATCAATCATCTGATTGTCAATTTTGTATGAACAATATTTTTTCCCATATTACGGCATCTCTGTGATTAATAAATTATTTTATTTAAATCACTCTATTCAGCCTATTAGATAGATACAAGTGTATAGGTTACATATTTGTTTTGTGACTGAATTACTAGAACGTCAGTTCCAACTCTGCAAACTGTTTTAACTGACTGTTTTTTTTGTTGATGATTGGATTTCGCGCGTTTCGATTGAACGGCGTAAAATTCGTTTTGACATGACATGACTTCCAAAAATTCAATGTTGTTATATCTACCTTACATATAGGTACATAACAACAAAATAATCTGCTTAGTTTATTATTTTTAATTCACAGATTACGCCCTACATTTCTACATATTTGTTTTTCGACAACATGTGGCAAAAATCTAGATCGACAAAACAATGAAATTCTTAATTGGAAAATGAAACAGGCCGGAAAAATTATCTCTATATAATGCCCTCGATTCCTGCCGCCACATTCTTAACTTAATTTTAAGATTGCGCTCACTTTCTTTACTTTGACATAAGAACAGGATAGCAAATAAAAACATGTGTTTGGCGTTCCTAATTTGACATAAGCTGCTTTAAATAAGAACCGAGCATAGAGCATAATATTCCTTATTTTACGTTAAATGAGCAATCTAATATCAAATTTAAGCAATTTAATGTCAGATTAGGAATGTGAAAGTCATGTGTTTATTTGCTATCCTGTTCTTTTGTCAAATATAAGAAAGTGACAGCGCTACTAAGAATTAGAAATAGTAACTGGACGGCGTGAATCGAGGCCAATATCACGGGACAAATTTGACCGCAGATATAACCGCGGGTATAAAATAAAACCCCTTTCTTTGCAGACTCAACGCAAGAAAGAAGAAACAAGGCGAACTTTCACAAAGCTTTTGAGTTTCTCATTTTATCAGTTTATTAGGTGTGCAGTTTTCTTTTCTTTTTCTATCAACTATGGACCGGCGCGCTGGCAGCATATAAATCGTGTTCTTTTTTCGAAATTGCCGGCTTGCTAACCCGAAGCAATAAAACAATAACTAAAGGAGTTACTACAAGGTAAGAGTGGCCGCCAGCAGACTAAATTTTTGCTGTTGTAATTTTAAAAGGTACTTAACTTTATCACTAAGTACCTACTTATGGTGGAAAGATATATAGCAAACTATTTAATAGCAAACTATTTAGATTAGAACAGATGTAAGGCAATCAAACAAGCCCCCCCCCTCCCATTAAATATAGGTAAACGATTTCATCTATTTGTGTAAGGGAATAATAATAAACAAAGGATAAAAGAGAAATAACGTGTTCTGATATAATTTAATTGCAATAATTATTCTTATGTTACTTATTTTGAATTACTGTGTTGCCCCAAAAGTTTAAATTCTCTCACAATATATGGGTTGGCTGGAAGAGATCTCTTTGTAGAGAGAGATAAGCTCGCCCTTGCAACAAAATTTGTAATAATTTTTCTGTATTTTTGATGCAATAATGAATATAAGTATATCGCATCTTAAGATTTTTAAAGACATAGGTATAATATAACTATGACAGCTTTTTTATTTGACAGTGGCGCCACTTAAACTGCCATATTGTAGGTATACCAGAACAGGGATTTTAAAATTTAACAGCACTGCACGTTCCGATTAAGCAATCGAGCATGTAGCGATATTTTCACAGTCAATAGTGTCATAAAATACTAATAACAAAGTTATAGAGCCATAACTTTCCGAGGGATAACTAATCAATCTGGGACATTAATCTAAAACAGTTTTAGACTTTAATGGATGGTGATAATGGTCAGTTTAGTTTAAAACGACCGAATACTAAAAGTTCAAGGGCGAATTGGAAGATCTTTGTTATATGGCTCGGTATACTTTTATGAAAATTATTTTGAGCCTAATAAATTAGGTTTTCTTTGAGTAGTTCGTTAGTTTTGTTTTAAGTATGCCGCAACGTTTTTTTTTAAATAATATTATTTTAATCTTGTTAATTCCAAAAGCTTACTTTAAAATGCTGGGTTACTGTTAATAATTAGGCTTTATCAAGCCAAAAAAAAAACACTTAGGTTAGGTATATGCCCAATCGATATGAGCATGCCTCAACGTCATATGTAAGTCTGTAATAACAAGTAAGTTCAAAGATTTATTATAAACAATAGGATGCGCAAAGGGAATCGAGAGATACAGTATAGTGTATTGTGTTGGTAATGTGCCTATTGGTAATACATGGGCTAATATCCTATAATTACAGCTATATTTACACATTACATTTCAATATTTTGCCTTGAATAATTGTCAGACGTGGCGAAATCACGTTTTACTCTCTGCCTACTCCGTAAAGAATAAAGGCGTGACATTATGTATAATAATGGTACAGAATAAAGATTTATCATAAACAATTGGAATTCCTCGATGCTAGAAGCGCTAGAAGCGAGTCTTATTAAAAGAGCTTCCGTTTCGAGTCGTCCTCTATTGCCTTTGACAGCTTTACACAAAGGGTAATTATTTTCCCGACGCATTTTCATTCAACTCCTACCTACACTTTGTCATAGAAATCAATACAGTCCGGCTAGCTCTGTTTCTCAAATATAATAAAGAAATAAAACATCCTTCTAATATCATAAATGCAAATGTCTGAATATTTGGAATGGATGTATAAATGTTTGTTCACTGGACGGATTGGGATGAAACTTTACCGCTAGAAAACCTTTACTTTTACGGGAAAACTCTCTTAAGGTGGGTGAAACCGCGGGAGGAAAGATATTATTTGTTTTAACTATTGCCATGCAAGTACCTACTCTACTCTGCTCTGACCTTATTTAAAGCAAATAAATCCATTATATTTGTATTTGCATTTAGTGAAAAATAATACTTAGAAACTAAAATATTAACGTGAGTGAGTACACATCATGTTTTAAAAACAAAAGATTAAGATTTTACAAGAAGAAGAATAGGTATTACCTACTTGGTTGTAAAAATGAAATCCACCGTTTGACTTAAGTTTAGAAAATCTGCCAAGAACGGAGACATCTTGTACCTTTTAATTTGCGGTTTTAATATTAAAATTTCGCTGAAAAGAATTCTGCGTTAAATAGAAAACCGGGGGAAATCGTATTCGCCATTTTTCAATAGCCATCCGAAACGGAAAAAAATTAATAAAAGCCTCAATTTCAAAGGCCCATTCGAAATGGTTAATTAGGACTGAAAATTGTAACTTGTTTAATTTATTTTTGACAATGCCAGCTTGATTGCGTTGCTTGAATGAATTTGCTTTGGGGTGCAAGGGTCTAATATTAAAATATTAAGTTTATGCACAAGTACTACCAACATTATACAACTGCAAAGACGAAACAGATGTAGGTAACTAAATTGTTTGCTCTAGAGGGCAATTTGGTGACAATACGACTTAACTAAATCTCAACTAAAATTAATACGACCATCCCTTTTTGTTGTCTCATAGAAAATGACAGGTATTAGTTTATTTGTATCATTTAGGTACAACGCCGAATTGCCCCCCATCGAATACAGATAACTACAAACAGAGTACACAAAGACAGAGTCAAAAGATTTGCGTTTTTCAAAAAGCGTTGAATGGCCAATACAAAGAAAATTTAATTCCGACATACAGGCGGAACGACATTTGTTTAGATCGTTTTCGCTCTGCCTACCCTATTAGGTATAAAGGCGTGTTGTATGTATGTATGTAGATGGAATACAGTAAACGTCTAGAAGTGCATAATACCTACCTTTGGATTGCTGATTTGCCCTTCTTATCGAGCATTAGGTAAGTGATACCGTTGCCGAAGGCCTTGCTTGGATGGGAAGCTAGAAGATCCTATTTGACTACAAACACTTTGCAATCTCAATGTTTACATTACATCTACGAGTACGAGTACAAGAACTTTACATGCTATTTATGCATATTTCTAGAATATATAATAGGTACTTTTAAATTGTAAATATCAACAGTCAAATTAAAGCTCTAGTTAGAATATGCAAGAAGCGTGTTAAATAGCGTCTGTTCGCACTATTTACTTACATGCCACTACAGTGTGAATTATCTTTCTTTTCGAATAATCAGGTGATCAGCCTTCAATGTCTTAACCAAACTAGAAACAAAAACATAAAGTTGTTGTACCGCCGGGAATAAAACCTAGGACCTCCAGCTCGAGAGTCTACGGCTCAGACCTCTAGACCACGGTGGCAGCTACCTAAAACGACAGAAGAAGAAGAAAAACTAAGTACTGTAGTGAAAGTAGGTAGAATAGGCTCGTATTTATAAAGCCATCTCAAGATTGAGAGCAATATTGAGTGCGGATTTGACAGGTCATTTTGTATTGGAATGACGTTTCTGATACGAATTCAAACTCGCTGTCACTCTTGAGAGCTGATTATAAATACGAGCCTTAATTAAGTCAGTTCCACTGTCGGACTGGGGGGGTGTGCCGGAAGGACATACACAGATCAGTCATAACCTGCGCCTGCCAAGTTCCAAACTCGCAGAAGAATATATTAAAACTTTATCAAAGCGAGAACCTCCATTTCCTTTTTGAGTGTCTCGGGCGCCCGGGGGAGGTACAGTTCACAAGAAAAATATTATAAAGGCTTTAAGGTTCATCTGTTTAAGAGGCAGAAAAGTATTTCAGTATTTTTGAATGAGGATAACTCTGCCGCACAATTTTAAAACACAGTAAGTACATTTTTTCAATTTTCGGATTATTATATTTCTGAAATCACAAGATTTTTATCTTCCCGAATCAAAAACCCGTTTTTCGCTATCTCGTCTAGAAACAAAAAAAATTTTAGCCAAAATCAGCCATAAATGCAGTATGTCCATTTATAAGTCGCATATGCAAAACAATAACACAGTGAGTGATCATACTGCAAAGTAAATAAAGAAAATCATAAGAAGAATATAGAATAAACTAGGCATAAACGCAGTAAGTGCAACAAATACATTTTATTTGTACCTGAGAAAATAATTCTTCAAAGAAATCCTTAGCATAAATGCAGTAAGAACACTATCGCCATTTCATTTAACTGTTGCGATTAAGAAAAACAAGCGAACCCATAGCATAAATGTAGTGAGTGGCACTTACTGTGTTATTACTAAGGACTCCTTGTGGTAATTTACGTTGTCCAATAAAATTAGTGCAGTGAGTACAAATAATTGCATTTATCAGTAAGCGCGCAATTAATTAAAATGTGTTAAACCATACCATAAATGCAGTAAAAATCAGTCACTGTGTTAATGCTAAGGGACACTATTTTTTTTTACTAAATCCTTAAAATATCGAAAGGAACCGAGAAGGAGCTAAGCAGCGATTACATTACCCGGCCGATCGGGCCCGATTTCATATACATTGCTGCTTAGGTTCAGTAATTTTTCAAGTAAGCCTCGTGCACAAGCAATGTAATGTCACGCCGATCGGCAGGGAGGTGTAATCGCTGCTCTAATAAGACCTTCATATGTTAGAAAGAGACAACACATTTCTTTCACTTTCTTTTAAAGGTGAACGCATACTGGGCCGCCCGCACGCGCCGCTCGCGACGCATCCGAATTCGTTATATGAAATTGTATGAACCTCCGCACACTCATCGGTAGACCATCCACCAGGTGGACCGACGATCTGGTGAAGGTCGCAGGAAGTTGCTGGATGCGGAAAGCGCTAGACTGCTCATCGTGGATATCCTATGTGAAGGATTATGTTCTGCAGTTGACGTCTATCAGCTGAGACGCCGACGACGACTACTATTTTTTATATAAAAAAAAGCGAATCCCAAATATGGTCCCTCGGGGTACGACGAACGGCGCGTGCGGGCGGCCCAGTGTGCGTTCATCTTGACCTAGTTATTAGCGAGTGGCAACAAATGCAAAAAATCCAAAAGGATGGAAGAAAGTAAACGATCTTTACTTCAAAGAGGTCAATTTATGGGTGATTTGAGAAAAAAGGCTAAAAAAGTAAAAAATAAACAACGACCGCTACAAAAAAGTGAACATCTAAGTGATAATGGAGCAAAAACTAATTTTGAAATTGAAATCTGTGATGGTAAGTTCACTTTCAGATTTATATTATTTATTTAGTTCATTATACATACATATATTCACGTCTTTATCCCTAATGGGGTAGGCAGAGCGTAAACGACCTAAACAAAGGTCGTTCCGCCACGTCTGACAAGTTTTGAGGGTTATTTCAGATTGATCTGTATATTGCTATAGTGACAGGTTGTCAGCCCATCGCCTAAATTACAATACTGAAACCCCTTAGCTGGTTTTTACAGCATGCCCGGGAGGAGATGCAGCTGGCACATTCTATGTTTTTCTATCACTCCCGGTCCAGCATGGAAGTAGTTCATTAGGTATGTTGTTAATAATTTGACATACTGACTGCGTGGTGTGGTGGTCTGAGCGTTGGGCTCCCGATTCGGATATCGTTGGTACAATATTTCCATGGGGAACAAAACGTTGACAAGTACACACACATACATACATAAAATACATACAATCACTCTGGGCGCCCCGCCGCGCTCATAAGTAATCTGTTCTATCACGCTTGTATCCCTAATGGGGTAGTCACTGCGTCAACGTCCCAAACAAAGGTCGTTTCGCCACGTCTGACAAGTTTTAGGGGTTGTTTAAGATAGCATTTTATATTTCTGTTGTGACAGGTTGTCAACCCATCGCCTAAATTAAAATATACTGAAACCCTTGAACCCTTAGCTGGTTTTTGCAGCAGGCTCGGAAGTTGCAGCAGGAACATTATATGTTTTTCTATCACTCCCAGTCCAGCATGTAAGATCTAAGTAGGTATTTGTCAATTAATCAAATACCTACATGAAGTTTCGCCTGTATTCCTTATGGGGTAGGCTAGGATAGAGCGTGAAAAGCCTATTCTATGCGTTTTCGTCACGGCTGACAAAATATTGAGGGCATTTGTATCGCTTAACCTACTTAAAGACAGGATGTCAGCCTATCGCCTATTGTTGACTTCTACAACATGCCCTGGAGGAAGGGCAGCTGGAACATTCTATAGTTTCCAATCCTGCATGAAAGAAACCTGATTGTCTGTCAAGAAAAAATATTCCGTGCTTCGTAAGTTACGTTAAGTTAAACTTTGACGTAAAAATAGGTAAAGCTTAGGAATTCTACATAATTTGGCATACCTATCCGAAACTTTTTTACTATATAATTATGGTTTGCTTATTGTTTTTGATCATACAATTATATAGTCCGCTAAATTCTTACGCAAATATAAGATAATACTACTAAGTATATTCGTATAGGTAAATCTTATCTTATCTATTTTATTTTTATTTATTGAGAAAACCAACAGCTTATCTAGCCTACATCATCCCACTATTTGCAAAGGTATAAATAGGTAAATAAACTAATCATTATTTTTTATTTCAGGCCAAGATGCAAATCTTCTAACGCATTGCACGGAAGACTTAGACACCATGATATTGCAATATATACATGACATCGAATTTCTGAAATGTAACGAGTTAATGCCTGATTTCGACGAAGAAGATAAAATCTGTAGCAAAGAAAATGACGCGGAGTTTCTGATATGTAACGAGGTAATCCCTGATTTTGACGATAAAGATAAAAACTGTAGCAAAGAAAATGACGCCGAGTTTCTGATATGTAACGAGGTAATGCCTGATTTCAACGATGAATATAAAAACTGTAGCAAAGAAAATGACGCCGAGTTTCAGAAATGTGAAGAGGTAATCCCTGATTTTAAAGATAAAAACTGTAGCAAAGAAAATGACGCCGAGTTTCTGATATGTAACGAGGTAATGCCTGATTTCGACGATGAATATAAAAACTGTAGCAAAGAAAATGACGCCGAGTTTCAGAAATATGAAGAGGTAATCCCTGATTTTAAAGATAAAAACTGTAGCAAAGAAAATGACGCCGAGTTTCTGAAATGTGAAGAGGTAATGCCTGATTCCGACGATGAAGATAAAAACTGTAACAAAGAAAATATAGACCCATTCGATAATACCGACAATAGCAATGATGCAGACTATGTTCCAGAGATTGATGAATTTTGTGACGATTCTGGCACGGACACTACACCAATAATAATAAATAAAAAGTATATAGTGAAAACAAAACCAATAAAAGACCATACAAGATATTGTGAGTACCTTACCTGTGGCGAGGAAATATTTTCCGCTTGTGGAAATTGTTCTGCATTTTTATGCTTTAATCATTTTGTTCCTCTTGATGCTTTTGATTTATGTCATTTTCATATTCGAAGTCGATCACAGCCAACAACGCCTGCTAAGTTATGTAAGCAAAAGAAAGGCAACACACCGGTACACTTACCCATTAAAAAATTAGCTTTGCAGGAAAAGGTATCTTACCAGCATTGTGAATTTACTAATTGTTCTGAGCCAGTATTTACCACCTGCGTTAGATGTCGTAGTTTATTGTGTGACGATCATTACATGTCAAATGAAAATTGCATTGAACACAAGCCCTATAATACTACATTGCAAGGGCCTGTTCTTACACAACTTGGTACACTTCGCAAGAGAAAGCCGCATGACGAAGACTTTGCTCACAGACAAAGTAAGAAAAAAATATTAAAAGATCTGATTTCTGATTTGAGGGACAATTGTTACCAGCATTGTGAATTTATTGATTGTTCTGAGCCAGTATTTACCACCTGCGTCAGATGTCGTAGTTTACTGTGCGACGATCATTATATGTCAAATGAAAATTGCAATGAACACAAGCCCTATACTACAGATCTGATAGGGCCAGGGCCTGCTCTTACACAACATGGTACACTTCGCAAAAGAAAGCTGTATGAGGAAGACTTTGCTCACAGACAAAGTAAGAAAGCATTATTAAAAGATGAGAAGTACGCGATAAAAGAGCCGTGTCCATTAACGTGCAGAAAACAATGTGCATTAAAATTTACTTCTGATTGGAGAGAACAAACTCATCGACAATATAGAGCCTTAGATTGGGAAGCACAAGGTGTTTTTATTAAAGGACTGGTTGAGCTGAAAACAGTGGCAAGAAGAAAAACTGGAGCAATAAAGAAAAAAAATAGAACGTATGCTTACTATTTTATACAAAAACAGGATAGAGTGGAAGTTTGTAAAACTTTCTTTTTAACGACTTTGGGCTATGATGCCAAAAATGATACAAGAGTTCTAAATGCAGCAAAAAAACCATTCGAAGAATTAAAAGATTTAAGAGGAGTTTATGAAAGAAAAAATAAAATTGACAGAGAGATTATTAAAGCACACGTTATGAAATATGACCCAACTATATCGCATTACAGAAGAAAGCATGCACCTAACCGATTGTATTTACCAAGTGACATCAATATATCTCTCATGTTTAAGGATTTTTGCATCAACCATCCGGAAATGAAAATTTCATGTGAATTATACCGAAAAATTGTCAGGACTGATCTCAACATTTCATTTGCCCATTTAGGGCACGAGGAGTGCGAAACGTGTGCAATTTTTGACAATCACGATAAAAATCACACAGTATTAAATCGCGACGCAAACTGTGAAATTTGTGTCAATTATGGCAGACACCACGCAAAATATACGGTTAGCCGTCAAGAATATCAAAACGATGTTCAAGAAGCTTTGAATGCCACAAGCGAGAATACAATTTATTACTCTGTCGATCTTCAGAAAGTTATTATGCTGCCGAGAATTGAGCAATACAAAAGTGCAATCTTTTGTCCACGAATAGTGGCATTTAATGAGACATTTGTTCCCTTAGGATCAACAACAAAAACAGATGTGCCTTTTGCAGTCGTATGGCCAGAAACTGTTTCTGGAAGGAACAAAGAAGACATTATTTCTACATTTAGAGCCTTCTTATTGCACAAGCGTGATGCCAAAAATATTGTTCTGTGGTTAGACAACTGTGCAGCTCAGAATAAAAACTGGACTCTCTTCAGTTTTTTAATCGATATTATCAATAGCGATTTGATTGAATCTGAATGTATAACCTTAAAATACTTCGAGCCCGGACACACCTACATGTCAGCAGACAGTTTTCACCATCAGGTGGAGTTGTCATTAAAAAGAAAAGACAAAGTTTATGATTTTAATGACTTCGTTGAAGCAGTAAGAGATTCTAACTCCAAGAAAAACACAGTAAAAGAAATGAGAGTAGAAGACTTTTATAAATACAAGGATTTTACATCACAAACGCGGCTTCGAAAAATAAAACCCCGATGCTACTTGAAAGATGTTATGTTTATAAAAGTACAACGAAGACAATTTCACCTGACGTACAAAACAGGACACAAAGAGCCAGAACAAAAATTAGATGTTTTGATGCATAAAATAATTAAAAACAAATGCTTCCCGGAAACGTTACCGCAGTCGTCCCCACGAGGTACTTCCATAATCAGAAAAAATGCGATTATAGAAAAACTAGTGCCCTTAATGCCTAGCACTAGACGTAGTTTCTGGTACGATTTGCCGACATCAGATGTTCAGAATGATGTAACTGATGAGGAGACTGAGTAATTAGTTTACATATTATGCTAAGTACCAATTTAGAATTTATTTTATTTTGCTAATTTTAGTACTCCCTTAATAAGCGTGTAATAGCACGTCATATTTTTAATTATGTTGTGAAAAATTATTTGTTAAAACTACTATTTGTAGAGTTAAAATAGCATGCGACAGTTCCTATTTTTCTATAGTCAGTAAAATGAATGACAAAGTCTATGACAGCTGTGCTCTATAGGGTGTTTACTGGTTTATACACTTTAAATATAAATAGATAAAGAGAAAATTTCTTTTGCATTTCTTAGGAATAGCATCTGTCACAGAGTGTTCATCATTCATTTTACTACAGAACAATTTTATTAATAGTTTTAGTTTAAACTACGTAGATTATGTGTAACTTTATCACTATTTTTTACCCTTTTATTTTTATAATTACTTGTTACCTTTGTGGGTTTTACTTCATTTAGATAATAATTTAAAGAGAAGAAATAAAGTATTATAATGTTCAAAACAAAGATTGAAGTCATAAAGTTTTGTTTAACTTACTTTTAACAATAACTTTACTGTTCCTATATTTCGAGCTAGGTTTTATTTAACAAACTTATTCAAGTTTGACTGTTATACGGGGTGTAAGGGACAGCGTCCCGCAAACTTATAGGGGTTACTCAGTTAACGAAACTGATCACCTACCACCAGGTTTTTTTTTTCAGGAAATGAAAATAAAAATTTTGCTTTTTCATACAAAATGACCACCTCGAACAGAAAATTTGTATGGAAAAGCTAAATTTTTTTTCATTTCCTGAAAAAAAACCTGGTGATAGTTGTTTAGTATTGTTGACTGAGCAACCCGTATCAGTTTGCGGGACGCTGTCCCTTACACCCGGTAGAATTAGATATGTTACATAATACTTTTTAATTATTAATGTTATTTTCTTTTAAAAACAATAAAGGCCATTTGATTTATGAAAAACATTGTATTTTTAATGGATTTTAAACCATTCATATTGACCTTTTCAATGTGGTTATTAACAGAGACACTACCCGAAACATTCTACAATTTTCAATTTTCAAATTAAAGAACTTAAAATTGGTAAAAACCTCTCAAAGAAGGTAGACCTTTCAATTTATAAACCCAACACGTTAATATTTATTATTTTGTAAGGATACTGAGAGGAAACTAATTAATTTAGAATAAAAGTATGCATCGTTTCTTCTTAATCACTGCACTAAAGTCAAGGTTAAAGATCCTTATTTTCTTTAGGTTCCAAACTATAAATGCAGTGAGTGATCTCACTATAGACAGTATTGGCTATTCCTACGTATAAGTACAGTAAGTAACAGCATTCACTGCGTTTATGCGTAGGATATTTGATATTTATTATGATTGTTTATGTAATATAAATTGTTTTTACGTCTAGTTATCCCTTAAATGTGAAAAAAACATATATTTATTTTTAAAATCATAATCTGCTTAATTTTATCTACCAGAAAAGTGCTTTTTTCTTTTGTAAATGTTAAAAATAAGAGCGTGACCAAAAAAATAAGAATAAAAACTTAAATTGCGATTTGCAGCGAACTACCAAAACGTACTTACTGTGTTTTAAAATTGTGCGGCAGAACTGACGGTATGTAAATACGATATTTTAAAATAACAAGGTGACGTCACGTTTTCGATGGTTAAGATCATCATCACAAGAGAAGACATCTTTTCAGTCGTATTTGAAAATTGTTGATACAATATTGATCATGGAAATGAACGATATTTATTTAATGATTACATTGCAGTACTTTCAGATACTTACAACAATCTTATAATAACCAACCGTATTAAGTTGAACACAATCTCAAAACAAACACTTCAAAGCCTTGCGTTCTTCATTAAGTCTGATTTAATTCAAAGATAATGAGAAGCTTCATCTCGTGTGGCTCAATCAAAATGATTACATCCCAGAAGATAATCACTGATACAGATCTATTGATATCAGTTTCTAATAGGCACTAGTCTAGATGTGGCATAGATATAGTAGCAATTATCCAAAGATAGTTGTGGCCAATCTGAACTAATGGAACTCGTAACATTTAGGTTTCCAGACCGACTAGTACGATGTGACATTACGCCTGGCCCCATTTCACTTCGACGACAAACAATGCTTTGATAGCTCCAAAACGGGGACAATCCCTCCACCTGTCCTTGTCACTCCTAACACAAAACTATCGCCGTCTCTATCGACCTGCAATCACTCCCGACTCTTGCCCCAATGATATTTGTGTTCGATTATAATTAAACATGTCCTCCTTCTTTGAAATGTCAAGCTGACTTTAATTAAAGACTGACGCTTAATAATAGATCTGTCCCTTTTTGTCTTCAAACTCGGATAACAAACAGAAAACTTGAGATATTCATTCGTTCACGTTCACGCTATACTGCTTACCGTGTTATAAAGGGTCTTAAATATGACCATTCCATATAACCATTCGCTTGCATTTCAGTTTCAAATTACAACCTGCTTTCGATGCAAAAGTATATATACGTCATAAAGATGATCAATCCTGAAAAAAAAATACACGCTGCTTTGATTTCAAGTCCAACGAAGCGTTTTAAAAATGAATCCAAAAATTAAAAAAAAACTTTTATAGGTACTTACCATCCGATATTTTGTCTTCTCAAGTGTCTCAACTCTCAAGAATACAAGAGCTTTAATTTAGTTTGATGTCGGAATAGTTTTATTTTTCGTAAGTGGCATAGTTACCTCCCACTGCGCTGAACACTAGTTTTAAGATCTAATTTACTATCTGTTATAGCTATTTTTATTTGAATGTGAACAGTTGTTTCTATAGCCTACTATCTCTTGTAATATATCTCTTAAGTATCTCTCATCTCTCTACATTTTATAGATTTCCTGTTTTAAAAACGTATTTACATAGGTAATTAAGTTAATGTCCTGCTTTTTATTTCATTATTATTACTTTTGCAATACAAATATAATAATAAGCTTATTAGCCCAGAATTTATCTCTCGTTTTCGATACCCAGATACTTGTAAATTGTACCAACAATAGCTTAGTTGACGGGTCTACTTTTATAAGTTACATTATATTACATGTTATTATTATTACACTACATTACATAATAAAATGAACAAATTAAATGAAACATAAAATATAAATAGACATAACCCTATCTGAGTAAAATGGAAACGTGCTAAAAACAAAACAAGCACGTCTCGTTCGCAGACCTCCATCGCAAAGCCAAATAGAATTACCTACTGATTGTTTGTTGTTCATCAATCTATTCTACTCTGTCAATTATATTATCTACAAGTGTCGTGATTTATATAGGCGATGGTGTGTGAAGCAACAAATAAAATATGTTTGACAGCGAGACATGAAAAAGTTACTCAGAAGTTATTATAACATCAAGTACGAGATTCTTATTTTAAAATCAATTGTTTTTAAAAGTCGACTGGATTGAACTGGCTGGAATTCTCGGGTCAGTGCACGGCCGACCAATCAGAGAGAGGTCCCTCGCGTTGGTCCCCGGAGGACCGCCGGGGGGACATCCGTGATCAGGGACGGAACCTATTTTAATTTTTATCGTTCTATAGCCCACTCCAAAATGAAGACACAATTTAGTACAATAGGTATTGTAATTTGTCTTAAAAGTCTATTTTTTGTTTCAGGTATATCTTACACAATGTTTCTTTGAGATCTTTTCTTCGGGGTATGTATGTAGCTAAGCTACTTAAATATGTCTGAATATATATAGCTGCCAGATATTTTTGTGTATTTTTAGTATGATAAAATTGATAAATCGTAATATAATTCATCATCATAAAATAAAATAAGTATGACGCTGTTTTCATTATATAATGTAATTTATTATAGACAGTATCACAGAATATTATTATAATAGTACAAGACAATACTACAACACTAACCCAAAAAGAACAATATTAGTCATCGTAATTCACTAGTACATGCTAGTACAAACAAATTATGCCTGCACGAGACAAGCAACTGGTGAATTTACAACATATTTATTATAAGTACAACAATGAGTTTGTTGTACATAACCGTTGTTGTAGACCAGCCGTTTCGTCATAATGAATTTCATAAATTACACACATGTCGAGATAGTGATGGGGTAATATCCGGTAACTGTTATTTCGGTGCTGCCTTCTAGTCAGACGAAAATAGCTTAATATTAAGTACCATGACACTCACAATCAAGGTAGTGATTCCACAGATGGAAATTTTCTCATTGCTTGTTACATTGTTTTTTAATTCTTCACTTCAAGCTTTTATACAGAACCCTAAGTAAAATGGAGTATACTTTTCTATACCAAGCAAATAGAAACTTTGCAATCAGTAACGTAAAAATATTTGCATCAACTTAAAGATTTTTAAAGCTTACAAATAATCAGGATCAAAATGATCAATCAAACTATATAGATAGTAAAAATCTTTATGCATTTGTATTAAAATTTAACGGATCGTAAAGTAACAAGGTATAAAATACTCGTACTTACTTTGTAGTTTCACAGGTATATTAAGAGCTGCACTAGTCTAACATTGTTTCAATTACTTTGTGGTTCTTTTAGGTCGTGTTATGGAAGATTTTGCAAAAAGTGGCGAGTTCGAGGCTACATTGTACTCGGCAAATTTAATGTTGAAGACTTGCTTAATAACAGGTCTCATTGTTTTTCATTGTTCTTGATAAGAACAGCTACCGAGTAACAATTTATATCCTTCAGTAATATTAGGTACGTCAGACTGAACAGTGAATTTAGAATTCGTAATGTCATATTTTCGTTGTCATATCTATAGGTATTGTTAGGGTATTGTACACTGTATTGTATTGGTCATGCATGATCATGACACATGTCATGACCACGTAAGATTGAAAGAATAGTTTTAATTTTGTCAACTTAGAAACGCAACAGAAACTAAAACGTTTAATAGCTGCAAGTGAAAAACCTAAAAGTTTATAGCCAAAAAACAAATAGTCCAACAGTAACCTGCACCAGATTTATACCTTTTCCATTCCACGTAACACCAAAAGTATAAACAAGAAATAAAAACACGAATCTAGCAAACGATTCCATAACCAATAGAAAAAAGAAATTGTTTGCTCTGTGTATGTTATCGACCAAAACACGAAAACAGAAAACACAGTGGGATGACTCAACCACATCTCCTAATCCAGCTAAAACTCAACAAAAACATCGAACGCCATCACCAAAACCGTTAAAGAGGTTTTATTCTTCCTCGAATGTTCAATAGACTTGCTAGTTCAAGAAGTTTTTATTATTAGCATCAACTGGATGATACACGTTCAGACAGCGAGGAAAGCTTTTGGAAGGTGAGGTATCGCTGTCCTTATCCGACCTGTTTGATTATATTGGTCAGTGCGTCCTTGTCTGGCTATGAAGGCACCATTATACGGAGTTTTTGGGGCCGATTCGTACAAACAAGCCGGCTTGGCGCAAACAACGCAATTTATCTTGAAGCGAGAGACCGGCAAGCGGCAACTCTTTTTGGGGGAAGTCTCGCAATAATACCGTAACCGCGTTCCCGCGTAGGGATTCCATATTCCAATATGGCGGATCGTCGCGCCAGCGGCCAATTCACTTATACTTACAGCGGACACAGTGGCGGGAAGAATGGGTTTACTAATTGAATAAAGATTTGAACTTTTTGTATCTGTTGCTGATACGCTGTTACCATAGACAAAATTACTGTTACTGAATCTTTCTGTTATTGATATGCTGCTACTGATTATCGTTAGTGACGATTTTGTAAATCTAGCTCTCTAAATGTGGTGCCATCTTTTTGGGGGAATTGGAATTAAAAATATATTTGACGTAACAATATAAGTATATGCCAAAAGCAGAATCACCAATAAATTCACTAGGACCCTGTATGCCCCTCAGTCAACAAAGACGTTGTACGCGACTCTATTATTTTAGTGGAGATTCTGTGAGTTTAGTCTCGGAATATGGTGCAATCTTGTTGAGAGAATTCGGCCACAAAAATAAATTTGACTTATCATTGTATCTCAATATAAAAAATTTAATCGATAAATCAGTACACTAGGTCTCTATCCATTCAAGCTGTGTGTCCCTCCGTCAACAAAGACGTTGTACGCGACTCTATTATTTTAGTAGAGATTCTGTGAGTCAAGTCTCGGAATATGGTGCCATCTTGTTGAGAGAATTTGGAGACGGCAGCCGAATACAAAGTGCCGTTAATGAGACTTTATGTCACTTTGTTGCTGTGAGCTAGGTACGCTATGATAAGTGCTTTGGCTTTAGAAGGTTTTCATTCAAGTTTGTACTTTGGGAACGTACTTTCAATTACCTGTTTGTTTGATGTCTCTTGGCGCTTTGTAAAGCAATTAATTCTCATTCTTCTTCTATCGAGTCGACGGCAAGATTCTCTCATTCTCATTAGAAGCTATTTTTGGATTACTAGAAAAAAAAGTATGAAGACAAAGGTAGTTTATATGGTGAATGGTATATGAACAAATGAATATTTTCAAGGAAGATGCGAAATATTACCTGACCATAAATAACTTAATCTCGTATGTCACATAAAAACAATAAAAAACACATCCAATATTCGTCATGAGCAATGTTCAGCGTTCACGGCCCCACGTGTTAGCGTACGCACGGCCTACGTTCAAAAGACCCATTATGATAATTCTAACGACGGCGAAAGGCACAAAAACCTGGCAATGCTTGCTTATAATAAAAACAATGGCACGGCACACGCCTACGTGAATGTTTTAGGGGAGAACAGGGATGGATTCAGGTGGATGGATTAGAGCTTGAAATTATGATGACACTCGAAAATCGCATAAATAGTTGTAAGGATGTAAGCTGTGTGTGATAAATTATTTTATTCCGCCATACTACACTACACCATACTATACTACACAATACTACAGTGAAAATGTTAACATTAAAACTCAAGTTAATCATTGTTATTTCGTAGCAATTGGCTACGAACGCTACGCCGTAGCTGCAGGCGTAGGCTCTTTTAAGTCAAAACAAGACGTATTTAATAAACGTAAATAGAATATGATTTATGGAACATTTTTCGATAAAAATTATAGCTGGTAGCTAGGGAAATGGTATTAAGTCCTCGCCAGCTACTACGAGAAAATGTTTTATTAAAAAAAAAATGTATGATTGGATAATATAAAAAATATAACATATTTTTCCGAAGATTACGTCTCTGTTTGCTCCCTAACCTTCGCACGCGCCAAACGTTTTTACTTTTTCACGACCGCTCTCTTAAAAAGGCTGAATAAGCTCAAATACCAAAGATTCTGTGTATTTTGTAACATTTTTTTATCAAATTCATTAGGAAAACTGTATTATACGTTGGTCAACTTTTTATTTGCGATAGGTTTGCTCTTGACTCCAGTCTTGACCTTTTATTTACTTAGAAAAAAAAAGTACTGCGTTCCTTCAAACCACATGCTCTACTAATGATACCAAAAAACTTTACAAAGCAGAAAAATTTTAGCTAAAACAAAAAATGCTTTTTCTATACAAACTTGTAGACTTGGCGAGCATTTTTGTATAAAGAAGGCGATTTTTTTGTTCTTTGGGAAAGTTGTTTGGTATTAGTAGAACATATGGTTTAAAGGAACGAAAACTTTTTTTTACACCCTGTATAACGACACCTGGGTCATTCTTTGAGAGGTCGAAATTTTCGGTCACACGCTTAATACTCTAATGATATAAAACGCACAGCTTAAAACTCTTTTTTATATGTTTGTTTGTTTAATTAACTACCTAAAATTCCTAATTTCAACATAATATTACAAAATACGTTAAACTAAACCATAGTTAGAAACCTGAAATCGGGGTCAAAACTAGCGTTCTTCGCGTGTCACACTCTGCTCTTCCGAAATTGAAAAGCTTATAGCAATTTATTTACCTGGACTATGTCGTACTTTTTACCCATGAAAATGATCCTGGTAAACCACAGATTTATTTAAAATAATAAACTACACACATATTTAAACACCAACATTCACAAAACAAGCACTTTGTGTCGGTCACACGTTTTTGAGACTTCTGAGCGCGCGGTTTGAAACGACTCTTACGTCTCAACGAAGCTAACTATGACCAGGAAAACACTCCCGCCATTTGCCAGTCCTGACATGGCATCTGAGGAAAGAGGACTGGTGACTCATCACAGTTCCCGAAAAAAAATAGAAGGTGCTTAATTTTCGAGACCAACATTTTTCTACCTACTCAGATCACTCAAGTGGACATGTGTAATGTATGATAGAATAACACTTTGAATCTGTTTTTACTATTATTAACTCGTAAATATAACCGAGACTTTGGATTAATTTAAAAAAAAGGAATTTATTGCATAGTTTAGAGAGAAATTGCGAAAATACCCTAAATTCGGTCACTTGGGTGGCGTGATTTGGGTGGCATTTTGTCCACCAAAGCGACATTTCACACCACTCAAGTGACTTATCTTATTACTTAAACAAAATTCATATGAATACCGCTTTCTTATTGTAAAGTAATTAATGTAAAACATTATTTATGAAGCGTATAGTGATAATCTTGTCTGATAGCTCGTTTATTATGACTTTTCGTTTTAAGGAGAACATTTTTGTCTTGGCAGACAGCTGACTGATAATCCTTCGCCCCGGAACTTCTTCCTTGGCGGAAATCTCCTTCGGACATACTCAGGCTCCCTAGCGAGGCAATCCACGCGGCCTGCAACTACAGGCCGGTCCCTGGGTTCTTCTTTAGCTACCCTCCGCGGTCAAGCCCACCGTGTGAGACCCCATGGCAAGTCGTGCAATGAACTGGTCGATGTTCTCCCACTCGAGATCTCGGTGAAACACATCGTTTCTCATATATATTGGAGTCTTTATTGCCGATCGGACAGTAAAGTCTTCCTGGGCTCTGATCTTCTTTTTCAACGAGTTGCACGCGAGAGCATACCAAGCGGGCGCCGCGTACGTCAGCCTTGCGCGCAAGTACGTTATGTAGATGTTGAGCTTGGTTTTCATGGGCAGTTTGCTATCTTGCCGCAGTTTGGCTCGGGCTGCCTTGACTTGTCCCACCGCGTTCGTGTTTTTTCATGGTGAGGTTCCTGTCTATGGTTATACCGAGATGTTTGACAGGGCTTTGAACACCTGTCCATGGAGGCAAAGTGGGGATGGTAAGTGGCATCTTCCTATGATTAGAGCCTGTGTCTTGGCAACGTTTGCTTTCACGCGCCAATGGCTCAACCAGCCTGGGAGCGCGTCGACCGTCGGCTGCATTTTCTTGGCTGCATGCTGTGGTTTGTAGGACGCTGAGATGAAGGCCGCATCGTCAGCGAATAGAGCCAATTAAACGTCACCCACTCTGGGTATGTCGTCCGTGTAGTTGGAATAACACGCTGAGGAGAGACAGCCAGCTCCCTTGAAGGACTCCCGCTTCGATGGGGTGTTCAGTGGATCTGGCACCTTCGACGGCCACGTGGAAGTTTCTGCCTCTGAGGAATGACTCGATGGTCTTGACGATCCTTCTGGGTGTTGAGGTTTTCGACAGTTTTTAGACGAGCCCGTCGTGCCACACCCTGTCGAATGCCTTTTCCATGTCAATTATTACGAACACCGAGTATTCCATCTTGTTCATCCTCGTAGCCATGTCATGGTTCACTCTAGCAGGTTAGAGAGTTGTGGAATGCTCTAAGCGAAACCCGAACTGTTCTGGTCTTGGGTATGTGAGGCAGGATAAACTTCTCTAACACTTTGGAGAGCGTTGGTAGCAATAAGATGGGCTGATAACTCTCCGGGTTGGCCAAGTTCTTGCCTGGCATCGGAAGCACAATAATTTTTGCGCTTTTCCATGGTTTGTGGTAATGACCAGTTCTGAGGATTCCGTTGAAGACTTGGGTGATTGCTTAAACGGTCTTCTTGGGTAGATTTCCCCCAACTCATGTTTGATTCAGTTGGTGGTTGAGATGGTTCTTTAATGGAGGGAATCTGGTGAAGAACTTTCTGGTGCGCTTCTTTTCCTCTAGCAGGTCTCGCAAGTGTTGTGGGAGTAGTGGTTGCATTTTGTTCTTGGATTGAACATCCTTGAGCTTTCTCCAATCACCACAAAATGGTGTGGTGATTTTAGTGGTAGCTTGGTCGATTTCTCCAGGGGTCGATACGGGATGGTCCAGTTGGAAGGTTTCCATTTAACGGTAATAATTGCAGAAATTACGACTATGCCTTAAAGGGTTTTTCCGTTTACTTATTATAACGTAAGAGATTTCAGGATAAGATTTGCAGTTCGCATTTAAGTTTTTGAAGTAAACAAACTGTAATAATATCATTAAAAGTAATCAAAAAGGATATTAAACTCATGCTGACGGTGGTAATCTTTCACTTTTTCCTCATAATAATAACAAAGTCACTCGAGTGGCACAATATGTCACGTTTGGTGGCATCGAAAATTTCGAAAATTAATTCTGTTGTAACCTGTGGTTAGATATGAGTAATTTTTTGTAATTAAACTTTTATTGATCTCTTTATTATTCTCCAATATAAAAAAATGGCAAAAACGCACAAAAAAAATTCGCCACTAAAGTGACCCGAAGAATCATTTCTGAAGAACGACCCACCTTAGCTATACAATTTGATGATGATTATGAAGTCCTGTTTTCCCTCGTTAGGGATATAGCTTAGCTACAGTTTAATAAAATTACCGCAATAGAATTAAACATACATTACTTACAGACAGAAAAATCTTGAAAAAATCGTAATGCTATAAAATACCTAGGTATATAGATTCACATGCAAAATGTTTTTATACCGCTACAACTACAATCTTTGATAATTTAAATAACATTTGACAAAATTTCTGCTTTGTGAGAGTTCCGAAACTTATTTTCGCGACATAATTGGGTTACACCCTTACGCCTGAGGGCAACAAAGCGTGGTTCTAATAAGCAAGTTCAAATTAAAGTTTAGAAGTGTACTGTAGTATTTTCCCCCTTAAAATTCTAGATAAGTTTTAATTTATTCATATAAAGTTGGAGATATAAAAATGTTATAGGATTTAGATGAAACTTGTATTTTGATCAGTATCATAGGATTTTCTTGTATTAAATTTATATTCCTAGAAGAAAAAAATAAGTTACTATTTTATCATAATTATACACTTTTTTAAGTACAATGTCCATAACATAATGTATCTATTACTAAGTATGTAAGTTTATATAGGTAAAATATTGTATGACTCTACGTAAAAACATAACTTACTTACATATTTTATATAAATATTTTAACATCACATTCTGATGTGCATCGAGATACGCGGAATTGCATACTACGGCGAGCACAGAACTTTATAAAAGTTGAAATGGTATAACGACTTAAGTTTTATGTATTATTCATATCATATTCTTTAAGAATTTACTTATTTTTCTAACTTTGGGTGTAGTAGTGTATAATGAAATTTCCTATCAGCATAATAGAAAAAAATCACAAGATTTATTTTTGCTCATGTCGCAGCTGAAATAGTCAAATGTTTTGGGTTGGAGAATATTCTTCCGGAGAAAAACTCTTTAGACATTAGACTATTCAAGCACAATGTATCAAACTTCTAGTCTTATCACATCTATTTCAAAAGTATGACTTGTTCTGTGCCTGCGGGTATGTGTTATGCCACGAATTTACTGTAAAAATTGCTGCAAAAATGAGATACACTGCAAATGCCGTGTCAGGCGCGAGGATGTTATATTTCGGTCAGCGAGTTGTGTGGCCCACTTCCTTTTAAATCTTATTTATATTACGATACAAGGAAACACGTTAGACTTTGGAAAATTTACAGAATGTAGAAGATGCATGATAGGAATATTAAAAAAATGTAGATGGATATCATAAGAAAGTCAATTATATGAGTAGATAATATTTTTACACACCTCTGCATTATTATATCAACATAATGTATCAAGGAACTTGCGTTTAAAGCAAGAAAATAATCCCAAGGGATATAAAGTTGTATGAAAATCCTTAATAGCCCAAGGGTTATTATGAGATTTGAATTTGGAATGTCATGTGAACTACTAAGAAAATAATTTTCAGAAAAAATAATATGGCTGTGTGTGTATTAAAACTGTTGCCACACTCGCCTTCTGCGCCTCCCGGTGAGTGTAAAAAGGCTGTATGACTAGTTATCTGTATGTGCTCTTTGCTTTGTATAAATAAATAAAAAACTAAAAAAAAAACGCGGATTGTTTTTACGGTTTTTGCAAAAGTTTTTCTTTCATTGATTTTGACTTCCATTTCGTAAATTGTCGAGTGAAATTAATATTTTGACATCAGAAAGACATTGTGACTAGTATTTTATCGTATTTTGTTATTTATATTGAATATGTTAAATATGAACAATTCGTTTTTTGGAAAAATACGTAGGTAGTGGATTGTGAACGTGAAGTGTAGTTCAGTGAGTGTGAGTTATTGACTTTCGGATCTGTTGCTTCTGGTATGTTTTCAATATTTTATTTATCTATCAATATTACATGATCAGGTATATTTCTGAGCTTTATTATCTTACAGACGCCTGCCACCGTCTAAGTAATCTGTGCAGTAGGTGTGTAAAATATAGTATGCTCCTCGGGAATAAATGTGTCTTCGCCTTGGGCAGACTTGAATCCCTCGCTACATTCAGGATTCTTGTCATAATTCCCTCGCTTCGCTCAGGAATTAAAGATTTAATTCCCTCGCTGCGCTCGGGAATTAATCCTAGAATCCTTCATTCCGCTTAGGATTCAATATGCTGCCCGTGACGTTAGACACTGCTTTATTCCCGCGTTGCATAATATACTATTCTGTTTCTTTAGGGAAGGCTTATGTTTTGTTCAATATCATTAGAATATTATCTACCTCTTTAAATTTTGACATCACAAACACTAGCGTCTCTACTAATTCCATTTCTATCGAGACCTAATAAACCTGTTTCACAGTTCGAATATGATTTCAATACCGAAGATTGGAGCTGGTCGGAAAACATTAAATCCTCTAAATTGGCACTGGGAGAATTCAGTGTAACGGGTCGGGGCCCGGCTCTCTGTAACCGCACACAAAAGAGCCGAGTGGAACATGATCGGGCGAAGTTCCCCCGAGCTTTGCGCCCATTTGCAGTGCTCTCACGCGCGCTCCGTTACCTACGTGACGTCACTCCACCTGAGCTTACCAAAAACTCTACTGCATCAGTATGTAAAGCAGACTCTTGGAGCCAGCAAGTGGGTCGTTATGCACGACCGCCGGATTGTCTTTATTTGCGGAAGCTTGCGCTGGGCGTATGGTGTTGGCGCTGTGTTCATCCCGAATGGCATTCCGGTAACATCGCAAATACACCCGTCATCTACAGCCTTGTTACTCGTGTCAATTCGGGGTGCGTGCCGTTCGTGATACGAAAACTCAATAGAATTGGGTCACCTCAGTGTCTAGTTATAAAAATTGACACATTTATTGGACAAAAGAAAGGGGAAATGATACTTATAATTCAGCGTCGGTGCGTGCCTTCGTCATTCCTTGGGGGTCGACCGAAAATCAATTTGGTCCAATTAGTCTCGTCCTTATTTCGGCAAGAATCTGTTGGAATAGAAATGGTGTAATTGGTGAGCGGTGGCTGTGGGTTGATTAACCGATACACGTTATTAAGCGGATTGCTCATAGGTCTGCATTTGCCCTGGCGGCGCGCCAATGCTCGGAGACACTACGATCGAACAATAGAGTGCCGCCAACGCGCGCGTATTTATGACAATATCACTCGGTGTGGCAACAGCTTGCGATTATTCCGTGATATGAAACATTTCCTTTATTCTTGGGTCACAGGATAGTTTAACTAGTAGATTGCTTACACGGACTATCCAATTTTACATAGAACGCCGATAAGGATCATAGATCCACATTAAAGAATTTTATTACAAGCCTTACTGCCTAGAACGTCTTAACTGGCTGATCTCTCTATGTGGCCGTGTAGCCCAAACAGTAAAATGTGCCGAATCGAACTAGTATATTTGACTGTTATCGGCTTTTACATAAATTCCGTTTTACGGCAACATTTCTCGTATCATGTTATGCTTTCGATCAACGCTGGATTCTGCGCTTTCTTTAAAATGTTTGAGACGAATAAAATATAGTTCAAAGTTTTCTATCTTTGCAGCAATATACTTGTTATTTCGGTGTGAATTATTTTAATGGCGTGGAAATTAAAACATAAATTATAGGTATAATTAATTAACTTATAGGCAATCAATAGGTAACCCTTAAATTGGGACAAGTGCACAAGTCACAACTTACGAGAAATTAATCCAGACTGTCCAAGAAATTGACTTGTTACAAACAAACATGCCCAAAAAGCGGAAATTTTAATAACAAATAAATTATAATTGTCTTGAGTAGGTTATTTCCTATAAACCCAATTCTTTGCAGAAATAAGAAAGAGTAGTCACAATAAAATAATTATCCAACCCTATAGTCACTACACAGGCCCAGCTTAGGGTATTCCGCTATCACTATTAGCGCCAGGGCCGGCCCGCCGCTGGGTCTGAATAGAAATTGCTGGAAAGGGGTAGTGGCTTGTGGCTACGACAGATATGGACTCAGTGATATTTTCTGGAATATCAATTAGCAGTTATTATAAAATTAATAAAGTTCAATGTTGGATACGTGACGAAAATTCGTCTCAAAGTCAGTGTAATCATTGTTACACATAAAGTACAAGGCAGCTGAATAAATTAGCTCTGACAAATTAGCTCGATGATGAACACTTTTTTATGCAGTCCAGTGAAATATCCTGAATGTCACATTTTTGCGTGTTTTAGGGTTACATTAAAACATCGACCAAATCGTAACCTAAATCCGGCCCTGTGAAGGGCCGGTCGCCTCTTTCATGCGCGTCACGATCGCGATCGAGGCCTCCCAAATAAACGCGGGATTGGCCCGCATTTGTGTAAGTAATCGTTTGTTTTATTATTTCTTTTTATTTTCCCAATTCGCATCTTGGTCCCGAGTGCGGTCCTGGCTGTCAAATATTCAATGAACAAAAACTCTTGTATATTCGTTATTTGTGACGTTGGATCAAAAAGGCACCGATAGTCTTAAATACTTTGGAACCTGTAGCATAAATCAGCAGTCTGTTATGAATTTCCCATGTTAAAGTATATCTGACAAAAATAATACCTAATGTTATACGGGGTGTAAGGGACAACTTCCCGCAAACTGATAGGGCTTGCTCAGTCAAACAAACTGGACAACTTTCACCAAGAATTTTTTTCAGAAATTGTGTAAAGAAATTTTTGTCTCTCCAATACAAAGTGACTACTTCAATCAGACAATTTATATGAGAAAGCAATTTTTTTTTCAGTTTCTTAAATAATTTAGTTGTGATAGCTGTTCAGTTTCGTTGACTGAGTAACCCTTATGCGGGAAGCTGTCCCTTACACCCCATATAAGAACAATTGATCCTGATGCTGAACTACTTCTGATTTAGTTCAGTATTTGAAAAAAGAAACTATAGGTATCCAGCCAGCCTGTATCAAAGCAAGAACGAGTTTTAAAAATAAATCTTACTCCTAAGAAATTTAATATATTTTTCTCATTCCCATTCTCAATATTGGGAGGGCGGGCGAAAACCTAATTTGGCTGTGTTCTTATATTTCACAAATCAAATTTTGCCTGAAATAAGGCGCGTCATAAAATGCCGACTCTCGGATTAATGTCATGCCAAATCTGCAGATGTCACTTTCTACGACGAATAAAGTCTGACGGAACAAAAATACTATAATTCTCCGTCAGTTTTATGCCAGTTGACCCTTAAATGTGCCTTGTAATAGTTGTAAAGCGAATAATAATGTAGAACCAACTTTGATTATTTGCGGGACTGCTAAAAGTTTATGTTGAAACCTACCTAGTAAATATCAAGCAATATAGCAAATAGATGTAACAAGGAGCAGGAGTAAGTTTAGTAGCTGAAAAGTTGAGTTGAGAGGAATTGAACATTCTTTTAGTTAAGAAACTATAACACTGTATTACATCATATAACTTTGACATAAGTAATTGTCAAGAAAATTACTCGGACTTTTTAGTAGCGTTCTGTACACGGCTGTCTGGATGTATTTGTATAATTTGTGTGTTTTTCTGTGTATAGTAAAGTATATAAATGATCAGATTAGAAACTTCAGTAGGTAAATTGCGTTTATTGAAATATTTCAGCTTTTTATTAGTAAACAATCTTGTTTTTCCGTCGTTAGGGTTGTTGGATAAAATAAACTGTTTAACCCTCGTGCCAGAGATTTTGAATCACTTCATAAACTATTACAGTTTAATGTAAATGAGGTCAATTTTGCATTTATTTCACCACATACTCGAATTTGGTAAAAACCACAATAGTGACATCGTTCCATCCTATCTGGCATAATGACGTCATAACTGTCGTCCGGAATTGCTACTGTAGTATTCATAGGAAATTACTGCTTTCACTCGGCACAGTTGTCTATGTGACTTTTCCACGAACAACTGCTACGGAGGTTTTTTTTTTTTACTTTCGCGTTCATTCATCCTAAAGTTCTGGCTAAGCAGTACTTTTAGAGAAGTATCTACTCGCAAGGTCCAAAATCTAGATGAGAGAGGCCTGCCTGGACCAAACTACTAGACTACAGAAGTTTTAATTATTTACACATCGTACCAGTTTATTGCAGATAATTATTCAGAAGTAACACGCAAGTTTTATACATCGAGCTTTTGTCACCAAAAAATTTTTAAGGGCTTGTTTAGACCATAAAACTGAACAACTTTCTCTATGGAACATAGTTCGATTCGAAACATGATAAAAACAATTTGATTGATTGCTCCCATTCAAAATGATCCAAGCAGCTGTCATCGTTTGTATGGGGAGTCCAATTTATTTTCACATTTCGACTTATGCTCCATAGAGAATGTTATTCAGTTTCATGGTATAAACAAGCCTTTAAATTTTTGGGGAATGAAAATCTCGTTGAATATCCGTAAAATAAGCTAGTTGTAGAGCCGTAGTTGCACAAATCTAAAGCTCGCAGTTGTGCTACTACTACTAGTCTATACTATTGAGTATAGATGCGTATAGAATAGTGACACACCCGTTATTTCGGTCAGCGGTGCGTTCGGATGCGATCACATTATATTTATAGTATAACTAGCTTTTGCCTGCGGACATGCCTGCATGGACTATTATTTTTTTGTTAAGTGCCGATGACTAACCGTTTTCCAAGGATTGAAATACATACGCCGGAGGATAAAATTTCACATTGTTGTGAATAAACGAAATGATTGAGAAAAGAAATTAATATATATATATACTAATTTTTTGATCTATTTCAATCCCAAAAAGTTATTTACAACAGAACAGTAGGTAGGTACATGATTTGCTTTATAAGTAAGTCCCATATATTTATTTCCAGTGCGTAATTTATGTATATTCGTATTAGTGTGCGGAGTTTTGGGTGCCGCGTCATTTCCCACTAGCCACTATAAGTGTCACGTTACGGCTGTTAAACTAAATATCCATAATACCTTTAATGTTTTTACTACCATAGCTACGAAATTGCTCATGTTCTCACAATGTACGTGTTCACCATAATGGCTTCATTAGTTTTTCTTTGGTTATTTGTTATTTAATCTAATCTAATTACAGTTTTTTCTGTTTCTGTGTGAAAGAGCATCAAACATACTTATGTGAATTCTAGTCTGTTGAGGACATTCTACTTCTAAACATACACTTTTATTACTATTTTATCTGATAAAAATTTTACCTAATTCAGAAATACCCGCATGAACGCATCTACAACCAAAATCCACTATAGCTGCAAAAGCCGCAATTTGCTGTGAGAGGCTATCACATTCGGATAACAAAGTTTAAATCTATTTGATAGAGCAGTGCGTCAGGAAACACAAACTGTGACGCGGCAACATGGCGGCAACATATTGCTGACGCTGACCCCTTTGAAACTTGACGATACGTGAGACGTCATCTGACATGACAGCTGTTTTAGGCGGACACTAAACGGTGGATATTCATTTTGTAGTCGTATGCTAAATCGGGGCACGAGAATACAGTGGATAACAATATATAAGTGCACACACTATGTTGAGTTTCCACGGAAGTAAAATATTTTCCCGCGGAAAAGGTTTTTTGTTACTTCCGGTTAAATTGGCTATCTAATTAAATTGTGCCATAAATTTTCGTTACGTAACAATAATATTAAATAAAGAAAATACTAAGATATCTCTAGGGTGTTTAAGTATGTCCTCTATGTATTTTACGTAAATGTCATAAATATAGGATTATTAGGTACTTCTGCAAATACATTAAATACAATAATCATCTAATAAATACATTTAGAACTAACTTGACTCAGATTTAGCACTCGTATAAATATAAATTTTATCGGCATAGCTGTGTCTCATAACATAACGACAATGTAATGTCTATATTTAATCTCACTTTGTCGTCATATTTATAGGAATTTGTTCGTAAGATTTATTTTAATATGCATCCAGATATAATAATTATAATTCTGAATTTGGGAGCAAAATCAGAAAAAACACTGGTTATTCAACTTCTATTGTCTATTCTATTATATTTATTTAGGAAAACCATTTTTGTTTAACAATTCGTGCGCTTCAAATGTTTACAAATATAAATAGAAGTAGCCTTTTGCAGAATCACGTTGATAGTTAAATCTCTCGATGACATGAAAAATAAAGGCAATATATAATTACATAATATTCTGTTTTATGACTTTATATGAGACAGATCCAGAAAACAGACATGAAAACTGTCTGTTCATAAATTATGGGACATATCACAGAATAAAATTATTAAACATCGTTTTTGATAAGATGCGACAGATGAACAATATCACTACTTTTGTAATACACAAAGTAGGCAAATAAATACTATTCTGATTAGATTCAGAAAAACACACATATCTTTGTAATATCGAGTCTTTGGTCAATTTTACAGTTGTGTAACTTTTGTAGCAGTACAATAAATAGGTAAAATATTTTGTTAATTTGAAATTTTGTAATCCATATCATCCCTATCCTAAATCGGGGAATGACAAATCAACTTCCACTTGACGAAGCACGCAGATAATACACGTTCAAAATTAACTCCATTTTGCACAAGTCACAAAACCCCCAACGGAAGCGGGCGGTGAACGCATATGTGCGTTTGCCTTGCTCTGGGGTGATTTTAATTAGCTAATAAATTATTTAACACGTCTTTGACATACATTTGTTGGATACCTATGTGAAAACGACATTTCCGTAGCTACTCTTTAGATATTACCTAATATTTGTCCTGTATGGAGTCAGATTATGCTAGGTTTATTAGGAGCTTTATGGAATCCTTCGGACACTTTTGGACTTTAGTTAGAGCTTACAGGAATACAATAAAGTCTATTTGAGATGATATATGCAGCTATAGCTATACTATAGCATTTAATATCCCAACTAACTACTAGGTATACCATTCAAACCAGTATAAAAACAGCTTCCGAATGAAATGTCAAACAGGCATCAAAAGAAAATTTATAAACATTTCGATTCCATTAACTGATTTAAAACACCATTTGTATATTTTATGGCAGTGACATGTTTATTCATAATGCCAATCAGAATGGTTATTTAATTTCATATTTGGTTATTTTGAAAGCGCTATTTAGAAAAATCGGGTTTACAAAAATACTAAAATAAATTTACTGCCTCGATTAAAAAAAGGGTTACTAAGGAAAATTTACCAAGAATTGAAATCTTATATAGGTTTGGTTAAAGGGAATCTAATCTAAGGCCCGTATTTATAAACAGCTCTCAAGTGTGACAGCGAGTTTGAGTTCGTATCAGAAATGTCATTTTAGTACAAAACGACCTGTCAAATCCATACTTAATATTGATCTCAATCTTGAGATTGCTTTATAAATACAAGCCTAAGAAAAAAAAATGATTTTATGGATTGAAGATAACTCTTTAGTTTAGTTACTCACACTTCTTTAATTGTGAGTTGGATAAACATTTTGGATAAAGGTATAATTAAAACGTTGAAAAATATTTAATAGCGTTATAAAAATGTGTGTCAATTTATGAAGAAAATTAGGCGACCGGATTTCTATGTAATTTCGGTATTATAAGGTCATATTAAATTTAATAAAATTCAAATCACGTTGTGTGATGTGTGGTAGGTAAATTATTCAATTAGTTGACACTTTTGTATGAGAGATTTTTTTCATATTTAAGGAAAAAGTAGGTACCTACTACAAATTCATGAATGAAGACTCATCGTTCAATATTTTTGCATGCATAGCTTTAGAAAACGAAGTGAAACCAATATAAGCTTATGTAAAATATTTCTATGTATCTGCTAGTATTTTGATCCAATCTGTATAACCTGAGTCCTGGGGGTATTGAGCACCTAATATTTTTTAGGTTTTTGTAAACAGCTTAAACGTTTGGTGCACTGGTTTTAATTTTTCTCAACTACCTAGGTACCACCTTTTAATAACTCTTTTGACATTAGCAGCAAGATTTTTAAAGTTTTGTTGTTAGGTACTCAAGTGAAGCCGTGGGGTCTCAGGAGGATAGGAATTAGGAAGGGAAGCCTGATCAACTCTAGACGAGGAAATGATGGCCATCACAAAAGTAAGTTTTGTTTTGTCATTAAAGAACTTCGCGATCGTTTCTCTTTTGTGATGGAAATTTTCCCAAGTACAAGCCTTTATAAAGGATAAAATTTAAGAGCAGTTGCAAAGAACTTTTCTTTATAGACTACTACTATTTTGTAGAAACTTCATCTTTATTACTTCTGCTCCATCGTTTTTGTTTGCAACTGAGCTGAGGCGCATTTAATTATATAAAGACAATAAACCATACTGAACTTAATGACTTATTCCATTTGATAATCAACCTATAAATATAACGGTGCCCAATAGTGCCCATTCTAACACCCTATACTTAATTATATCCTTTAAATTCAGATTAAGTGCATCAAAACCCGCATGCACGGAACAAAAAAAGACTAGAAAAATTATTTCAATATAGTCGAATTTCGCTATATCGCTATTTTATATTTGATAAACAAATTTATTTTAGGAAATATAAAAGCCTGTTCCATGAATGCGGAACCAACATTGCTTCAAAGATAAACACATTCAAAAGAGCTGATTCATAGAGTACCGGTGATGTTTTAGGATTCCGCTGAATATTATAAAGTATAATTTTATAAAGAAGAAATATTTTTACTTTTGTATATAAGTATGGCGTAACGTTCGGTGCTACGCAGAGGTGTTGTATTGTAGGCATTGCAAAATTTGACAGCATGTCGAACAAAACCTTCAGCGCTAAATGTCATGCAGGTGTGTTGCTGCCCTCAGTTATAATCTCGCTCTTGACTGTGATTTTCGGTGGAAGATATTTTTATAAAGCTTGTTTAATAATAGATCTAAGTATACACGTACCCTTTTATTCGACTTGAAAAGAAACCATGGTAACCCGTTCGAGCTTATTTTATTGCTACCTGCGCAGATATGAACAAAGACAAGCGTAATGTTTTATTCATTTTTGTAAGATTCAAGTATACGCATAAAAACTGTGACGAGGTTGTGACATACCTATCCATTTTAATAAATCATAGTAAACTTTTCCATAAATACATGAATGAAAACTGAATTTCATGTCAATAGTTTTCAGTTAAATTAAATTGTTTTCAGTTTCTTGATTGCAACCCCACAACCTAGCTTGTATTGCATCGATTTGAAATACATTGTTTTTGTCATTGTCATTGGTATGTGGGCGAACTGAGATATGATGAGGGCGAAGGGAGACTAAATAATACTCACTTTATTTATGTGACATTTTACATGCTTATTACATTAAAAAACAAAGTAGGTATGCTAGAGCATGTCGTTAACAATACATCATAACATGCTTACGAACTTGGCACATTTAATAATTACCGGTTGACTACAATAAATAATAATAGCAATAAAAAGACTTACTATCATTCAATAAATTAGGCGTAAATAGCTCCTGGGTTATTTTAATAACATCATAAATCTTAAGATTATTATCTCATGTATCTATTCTAATCGCCAAAGATTTGTGCTCATGAGAACATTGAATACTATTTTTAATAGCTACATCCTTCTACTACAGTGGGCCTCCCGAGCTGGGACTTATTTACCATACTAACTACGATGGTAGGTTGACAAGCGTGGTACATAATGTTTTATATTCACAAGGAACGTTGGTATTTGTAGCTACATTAGATGGCTTTTACGACAAACGCGAGAAAACTTGGAGTGATACTTTATTCTTTATCTCGTATGAGCATAAGTAGGTAGTTTTTGTTTTTTAAGTGCAACAAATATGCTGAAGATTGCTACATTATTTTATACTATTTTCAATTTCCTATATCTATGTCATATTCATAGGGAAATACTTTGACATGTCGAAATAAGGAAATAAACTACTAACTAACTTTTCGTCAGAGATTGGACGATAAAATCTTCACTTCGCTCGTAAAATATTAAAATGCACTTACTTTTAAAAATATTGTTCTTTTTGTTAAATTTATTTAAAGTGTCAACCCCGATTGCTTGATTAAGTAATGGTTGTACCTACATTATCAAGAGCTGATCATTTATTTTCAATACCAAAAATAAAACTATTTAATAGTTAGCTTTCCCTAGTAAAGCCGCGAAGTGGGGAGTTATGAAAAAAATACTTAAACATTATACCTACAGATTTTTACAGTTTCAATCAAATTTAAATATAACTACTATTTTATAGTTGCACAATATCACTGAAATAGATTTGGATGACTCCAAAAATAACATGGTTTATAAAAATGAAAATAATCTTGATTCTCTTTATAAATATTAAAATTTAGAGGACAGACACAAAAATAGACACACGTGTCGAATAGGCTGTTTGACTTTAAAAATAGTTAGCACTAATTTAAAGGTAACTGGCAATTTATTTTTTAAGAAGCACCAATTTTTTTTCAAGTAGGAAAATTCCTAATTTTTATTCTGGAAGCACTATAAATTTTGTCAGTTTGTAAGAGCCGGTGTTTATCGGTCCATATCCCACATTTATAAAATTTTTGGTTTCTATATATTTTACCCTAGACAATCTTTATAATATATTTTTTTAACATACGGCGCACAAACATGGTCTCTGACGGAAGCTCAAAAGTCCAAACTCAAAGTTTGCCAACGCGCCATGGAGCGTAGCATTCTGGGAGTGAAAAGAATCGACCGTGTAAGGAACACAACCCTTCGCTCTAAAACCGGCATAATAGACGTTGGCAAAAAGTCTGCTAAGTTGAAGTGGGACTGGGCAGGACATGTCTGCCGAATGCACCCCGAAAGGTGGGCTAAAATAGCGACAGAGTGGGTGCCACAAGATGGTCGTCGAAGTAGAGGCCGGCCTCGCAGAAGATGGAGAGATGACTTGGAGGCATTTCTTCCAAACTGGCAGCTAGAAACTCAAGACCGAGACGTGTGGCGTGAAAGAGGGGAGGCCTTTGCCCTGCAGTGGGACACGATACAGGCTACATAAAAAAAAAAAAAAAAAAAAAAAATCTTTATAATAGTGATGTTCTAATCTTACTCAACCGCTAGGTGTCAAACACCGTGCGACTCCCTACACGAGTCATTAAGTATCGGAGTGACGTGTCAGTCTGACAGGTTTGACGCGAGACGGGATAAAATATGCGCTTCTCTAGTTACCACGTGCTCAGATATTGGTAATCAATAAGTGAGATGCAAGATACTATTTACTCGGTTAAAATAAATAAAATAAAAAACTTCTGTCTGTGTTTTGAGGTATCAATAAACGACTTATTGAAGCCGGTATGGCGATCAGTAGCTTGGTTTGTGGTAGTGTTGCCAAACAATCGATAGTACAAGGGCCAAAGTAATCAATACAATCGATAGGCCTATAGATAGTATCAATTACTTGTGCAATATCAAAGAGCAATTACTATCGATTTTTTATTAACGATACTATCGTAACTATCGATAGTATCTTGTAGTACGAAAACAATCGGTAGGTTACTATCGATCGGCAACACTAGTTTGTATCGTGAAGGTTGTATCCGTATCTGCACCAACAATTCTTCTTCTTTCCTTCAGCTTATTGGATTACACATCAATATAATTTATTACCATGAAAAAATTATACCTAACAGTAACAACGCAAAACACTTAGCACATCAAACAATAATATCTATTATATTAATTATAATATCTATTGTAGACCATGTTTTACGATTCATAAAACCGAGTACGTCGCCCTAGTTAATTCTTTTCAGATTGTTTGCGCTTTAGAGAGCGGCCGTGACATGAGTTACTGTCCAACAGATGCGCGTGCGCGCATTCCGCGTGGACACTAGTAGTGATGTGCAACTGTCGATAATGTGTCGATAAAATGAAAAAAGAAATACTAAAATATTAGAAACAGAAAATCAAAAATTCAACCGCAGACAGGATTTAAATCTATTGGTGTAGGGAATGCAAAAACAAAACCCGAGGTTGATAGATAAAACATATTATCAAGTGAAATTCCAATTAGGCAATTAGGAAATGCAAATGTAATTCTGCGGTTTGTAACAAGAAATACACATTTTCAATACAAAATATCTCGTTCTATGCGTCATTTGACTCGACAACGACCACCTTCACGACCAGAACGAATATATCAGTCTAAATTCTTTAAACTACTTATTTATTGACAACACTAGAGATTAGTCCCGGAATAGTTTGGACGACACTCGCGCGTTTCTTTTGATGACGTCACCCAATGTCATAGTTTTATTTTTAATTTATAGACAATATACATACGTGCCAGTCTAAATAGAAATTGGAGTTATCATATATAAGTAGTATCCATTCAGAGAAAATAGGCTTTTCTCTTTTAGTTACTTTTACCATTCTTTCACAATTTTTCATCATCATCATGGGGTGCTATCTTTAAATCGAGGAGGTCAGCATGTGGAACCCAACGCGGTCTTGAGCCGCTCTTTTTAGCTGGTCATAATAACGAAGTTTGATGAAGTCCCTGATGTCATCTCCCTGATGTCAATTTTCTTCTAGGTCGGCCTGGTGATCTTTTGCCAATCTTACCATTTTTATATTCATAAAACTCACTAAACATAGCTACCTACCTAGAAACTATTCCAATAGGTACATTAGTAAAGTCATCTGCCGGTAAGTAAGTCTACTACTTGTATTCGGTAAGTATGCGTGTATAATTAATGTAAAAAAAATTGTTGTCGACATTTAATTTTATATGATTGCATAGTATAAGTTTGAGTATGAGTTTATATGAGTGTATAGTTCTATATTATTGTGAGTAGGTATGAGTACAGTTACATGCCTCTTTTACCTATTTTCATAAAACATAAAATATCGTAAAAAGTTTACGCATTTTTGCCATAATGTTTACTATACTATCATTAGACCACTTCTATATTTTTGTATATGCCATTTCCTCTAAATAATCTCGAAATATTAGATACTTTACACATGGCGCTCATTCTTCAACTGAATCTTTGGCAAAGCTCCCATAGTTACAGGAAACAAAACACAACTGAATTATTCTCATGTAAGCTGATCATTTTATAACGTCATTCTACTATTAAATATAAACTTTTAACTATCCAATAAATATTACGTGGATAAATTCAACAAGATCTATCTCTTCAAACAAATAACCTTAACATAGATCACTGATTGAAATCGAACCCAGAATCATGGCTCAGACCACTAGACCACGGAGGCAGTTGACTTCCATCGCAGTCTGTTTAGACACCGGCCAAGTAAAACGTCCTATGAATTTATATTCACATTCACATTAATATTATGAAGTTACTTGTCTATCCGTCTGTCAGTCTGTTAACGATCATGGGGAAATTCAGAAAATTTTAGTTTTAGGCATATATATACAGGAAACAGTATAACTTGCGTATATATACTGACTTTATTTATTTCCTTATTTATTTAAGACTGAACTTGGTTGCTGTTTATATGATACTTAACACGTTTATTTCCTTCATGGGCAGCTTTTTACTCATCAACCACAACAGCCTCTGTGTAACGAGGGATATGTTGCCATATACCTCTAGAAGTCTTCATGAGAGAACAGAAACGGACGGCAATAATTTTAGTCTAGATTTGCTTAAATCGTGCCCTAAACGAATCGATAGCTATCTATGAATCACCTGGGTAATATTAGCTGGAAACACGTAAATGATTGCGCTAAATCAGAACCAGTACATTTAACTAATTAAGCAGTTACGCCTAATTTTCTCTGTCGTCTCATTGGCTATTTATACATACGTCTGGGCCAAGGAGAGTCGCACCTGTAATACGACGATTATATTTTAGTGCTTTTAATGATATTACGTCAAATAAATAACATAAAAATGTATTATTCGTGGATGAGTCTAATTATTGTCCGAATACCTCTGATTCCGGATCTGGCCAAAAATCTATGTTTTTGAAACTTATTATTAACATCAATCTAAGTAAGACGGACTTTTATTTTCTCGATAAATAATCAAAAATGATCGACAAAATAATCCGAAATAATCCCAACACTAGCCCAGTTAGTTACCGGAACTTTGCCGGGATTAGTTGTCGGGTGAGAAACCCAGGTGATCCCGGTCAAGTTGTGGACTAGTTCCCGTTAGTTCCTTCTTGTTTCGTCCCGTTCCCTTTAGTTCCCAACTTTCTACTCGTCCCGTGCACGCTTTTCACTCTAAGCTTTCAATCAATAGTTTGAAAAGCTAAAACGGTACCGGTTTCAACGATTAAACGGGAATTTTATTGTTTGGGAATTGGATTAGGTTCTCTACTTCTATACCGCGTGGGTTTTAAGGTTGACAAACGACCCAATAAATCTGGGTGTAAAGTTTAGAGAAAGTTGATTCAATAAGATTAGTTTCGTTTTTATTAAAAATGTTGTGCAAAGCATGTTTTATTTACTTAGCGCAGAAATCTACGTCATGCAACTTTTTATGAAATGTCAAAAACGCTTTTTTGTATGAAAATAGTGAGTTATGACGTCACATTTTAGTAAATATTGACTATTCCAATCAATAACTTATATACTTTTAACTCGATTATTTAAATCTAAATGTGCATTTTTTTTAAATAATGAATGAAATCCACAATATTTTTAGCCATCAGTTTTAAATATAAACGTTTTGATTTTTTTACTACCCAGTCAAGTACCCTTTTAATTTCGTATCAAAACTGACATCAATACATCGATCTTTAACTTAAATTATTGTATAGACAAACAAACACACCTACGCAATTATAACTTTCGTACAGCCATTGCGTAGGAAACTTAGCAATAGGAAATAGCTAGATATACATATGTGTCAGGCTTAGACTAAACTTTGCAGCAAACTTCGCAAGCCCTTGGATTAGCGGAAATCGCTGCAAGGCCCAAACAATCCGGGGATCCAAACAATAAATAAATATATCCAGGATGTAAAGGTATATAGGGTGTTACTGACAGGGGTATACGTCCCGAAGGAAGATAATTATGTTTGAGAAAGTAAAGCTACTACAATGTGGTGTAGGTAGAGTACCTATAGAAACGTAAATAATAGCCTATTATGTATTTATTTATTTAACCATTTATTGTACACATTTGTATTGGAGGGCCAATTTTGTATTCATATTTCGACCCGAAAGTTGTTCAGTTTCATGGGTAGGTTCACACACAAAATTTTAGCCATCAATCTTTCAAAATTTTCTTTTTACTCCTTGTATAGATAGAGTCTAAACAATGTGGTTAAGTCAGTTTCTGTAAATTCTTAATCTCTTTTATTTATCACACTGAGAATCCCTTTCATTGTTAGCGAGGCTCCTATGTAAAAGATATCTCTATCCAAACATCGGTAGGTGTATAAACAAGCATGTGTGTGTATGGAGAACATAGGCATAGAGCAATTCGCCCGGGGCCCCGCGTGTTCGCTGGAATACGGTTAGAACATGCTCATACAACAGAACAAGACCTGTTAGATTCAGGTTTTTTTTTTTTTTTTCGTAGAGACTAGAAGCGGTTTTGCTGACAATGTCATTTTATATTATTTTTCAATTGAGATCATTTTTGGCCTTACGTACAT